>CM066322.1:75443216-75562093 GCA_033807775.1 Saussurea involucrata | reverse complement strand
TAACGACAATAGAATTCTTGGCCGAGGAGGTCAAGGCACGGTGTATAAGGGTATGTTAGTCGATGGACGGATTGTGGCAGTCAAAAGATCTACGGTTATTGATGAAAGTCAACTACAACAGTTCATCAACGAGGTTGTCATTCTTTCACAAGTTAATCACATAAATGTTGTCAAGTTATTGGGATGTTGCCTAGAGACAGAGGTTCCTCTACTTGTCTCTGAATTCATTCCGAATGGCACTCTCTACGATCTAATTCAAGATGATAATGGCGAGTTCTTAATTTCTTTGAACATGATATTACAAATCGCTATAGAAGTTGCAGGGGCACTTTCGTACTTACATTCGGCATCTTCCGTTCCTATATATCATAGGGACATCAAGACCACTAATATACTTTTGGATGAAAAATATAGAGCCAAAGTTTCAGACTTTGGAACTTCAAGGTTCGTATCAATGGATCAAACTCACTTAACTACCATATAGTTAAAGGGACGTTTGGTTACTTGGATCCAGAGTACTTCCAATCTAGTCAGTTCACCGAAAAGAGTGATGTATATAGTTTTGGAGTTGTTTTGCTAGAACTGTTGACGAGAGAAAAGCCAATTTCATTAACTAGATTCGGTGAAAATAGAAGTTTAGCTGCACATTTTATGTTGGCGATGGAAGAAGGTCGTGTGATGTCTATTTTTGATGCGATGGTTGTAAAGGATGGTTCTAGGGAAGAGCTCTTGGCAATAGCAAACTTGGCTATGCGGTGCTTGAATTTCAGCGGGAAGAACAAACCAACAATGAAAGAAGTAGCAATAGAGTTAGAAGGCATCAGAATTTCGCTTATGCCGTCTACAGTTGAAGCTAATTTTGGACACATGATACATGGTGAAGATCTATCGATGCTAACATATGATAAGTCAACATCAACAACAATGAGTTTCAAAGAAAACATTAATTAATAAATGATTCAATGAGGTAATTTCTAAATTGTAATTTAATTAAGGGGTCGTTTACCAAACTCTTATCCGGGTAAGCACTTACCGGTCAAATTTACACTATCACTTACTTACCGGGTAAGATTTTAGTCCGCCATATCGGTTTCGTATGCAACATTGTTGCCTGGTAAGCGCTAACCATGGTAAGAGTCGTCACCCTAACTTACTTACCGGGGTAAGACTCTCAGTCCTTGCATTCGCTCTTTCGCTCTTTCCGGGTAAGAGTTTTGGTTCTTGCTATATCAATCCGATAGATAATGTGACTTGGCAAGCGCTTACCCGGGTAAGTGTTTGGTAAACGGCCTCTAAGTCATAATTTATTTCCATCTTTCTCTGTTGATGAATAATTTTCTTCCTCCCCATTTGTCTTCGTCCTTTTCATCTCATGAGCATTAAAAAGTTTATTGAATGATTGTTCTTATAGGGTCTTTTGCATTTAACATTTGGGTTTTCTCATTAACCTCTAGCCCTCGCAATGATTGTCTTTTGTGTTTATTTGAATAAATGCGAGAGAGCAGCAAATAGTTTTGAAGTGTATATATGTTGTTTATTGAAGGATTGAGATATGTCGTAAAACCCGCATATATAAGAAATTAAATGATAAGTTTGCTAATAAATATATTATTGATACACAAGGTATATCATTTTTTGCTACGAGTAAATACCTATGGACATTATAATATATCAGCACAACACTACAAAATATGAACACAAAAATTCAGGCGAGCTCATGAAACCTATTCTAAGTTATAAGTTGTCGGATATGATGACAGCATGGCTTGTGATCTCAATGAATTTTGTTTTGACGATATTGCCACTGTAAAAGGTTATTGCACTTTGTGTTGGTGTAACACCCTAAAAACAGGGCTACCTTAAACCTCAATTTTATAACAAGATTTCAACATAAATCTTCTAACCTTCAAACATAAGTAGAGAATTAACTATAAGAGTCATAATTACGATATATAATTCTTCAAATAACCTATTAATCTAATCATGTCACTATAATTAGATTAACTAGGTTATTTAAGTAATCTATCAAAACCTCAGCATTAGTTAACTTCTCCGCTAATCCAAAGGCTCTCGTCCCACATCCCTTTATTTTCCCGAGCTAGTACCTGGTAAGAAAACATTATTTGAAACGATTAGGCTAATGCCTAGTGAGAACATTCAGTTTCAAAATAATATTTATACAAATCAATGTAAACAAGGCATAATAAACCGGGTTTACTCCTTTTCTTACCATACGCATAACCATCCTTCAATAACGGGGTTAAACACGATTACATGACTACGACCTGACCCTAAGTCAGTCATTTCTCATGGTCCAAGAAATCGCAATATACACATGTCAATCCCTTCTTTTCCTTAGAAATCGGGAATTCCGAATAAATCTACGTTTATTCCACGATTTCCCAAACACTAGGCCTATGGATCCATACCACCTATTTGTACTCGTACATGTATTTACTCAATATAGATTCCTCATAGCAACGGTATGAGCGAATTATATTAATATCACATAGATTTCTCATAGCAACGGTATGAGCGAATCTCCTTTATAAATACTTCATATCATTTATTCAGTATAAGCAAATCACATTTAATATATCAATTTCTTATAACATAAATCTAACCATCAATATTATCACTCACGGTCCTTGATACAAATATTATCGTAACCCACTTGCCCATTTAATCCAATAATTACAACTCGTACAAGTTATTGCTATAATTCATTTTCCAATATCGTTAATGAATTTAAGCAAAACCAACAATTTAGAATATTAGATTTTACTTTATAAAATCCTTCTTTCAAAATCCATCCAAACAGTTCATTATAAAATGCACCTTACCGTAATTTGAAAACGTTATAAAAAGGTAAGGTAAGAATGAACTTACCTGATAGCAGTAAAGCTACTTTTCCTTTCTCAAAGTCGTAAGGAATTTCCGTCACCAATTCCACAGAGATCTGAAATACTCAAATACAAAAGGTACTAGACTTAATGTACCGTACAGAACCCTTAAAGACTAAGAATCCTTAAAATAACCAAATTTCTCATCTCTTATCGCAACCAACTAGCTGTGATAACCCTAATCGCAACAAACAGTATTTGTCGCAACCCACTGTTGCGACTTCTTCTTCCTATCGCAACCAACTGTTGTGATACATACCTCATCGCAACCAACTGTTGCGATGCACTCCTTGTCGCAACTAACCGTTTTGTTCGAGTATCAAGACACTGAGGCCACGACCAAAGCTCGGTGAACAAGAACTATCTTCTGCTCATTGTGTGGCTTACGGTTATACCCTCATTCGTCAAGGTGATTTTTGAAAAGGGGGACTGAAATAGTGTGGTGATACTGATAAAAACACAAAGTTTTGACAAATGTATCAAGATTCTACTGGTGAAATAAGACCAAATCCTAAGAAATTAATTTTAAAAAAATGAGTGGTAGTAGGTTGAACTATCTTCACAGGTCATGGCGAACAAACAAAATAATTCAAAAGAATCTGATTACTTAATAAATTGAACTTAAAATTTCACACCTTTTTCATTTTACTAATCGCAGTACAAAGCTATAATTTTTATCGTGCTGCCTATCAAATCTGCTTGATGATAAAGGGGGTTTTCAAGTTGACTACTTTATTAACAAACAAAAACACTTCAATCAAAAACCCTAGAAATGAATCAATAAACAAAAATCAAAACACAAATCTATTCAACTAACATCAAATCCCATCACACCGATCAAAATAAACACCTGAATCATACTCCACGACACAAATCAAGACTTTAATCAAACAAATCGCAACTTCAAAATACAAAATTACAAAAAGGAAAAGTGGAAAACTATTACTTACATGGAAATTTGAGTTCAGAAGGATGAAGGTTGAGAAAATCTCCGGTGCTCATGACTGCAAATGCAACAAATTGCAATCCGAGAAGCCCAAATTTGGATGAATTTTGTGTATCGAAGAAGAACTGATGGGTCGGTTAGGGTTCTTAATTTTAACGTATTAATTTGAAGAATTTTGATGGACTGTAGAGATAATTTGACGAATATCCTATCATGAATATGATAGGATATTCGTCATAAAATCTAGTTGATTTAGAACAAAGAAGTATTAGCATTATTTGCATATTTGCTTATCATTGCAAAACAATGATGTATCAAAATCGTATTATTTTAGTTTTTATATTTGATAACTGATTTTCAGAATCTTAAACTTTGAAAACATTTTTAAAGTTTTAACTCTCAAAGATCAATATAGAATTAACTTTTATTTTCTTCATAATTATTTTTAGAAAAATATATATATATATATATATATATGAATTAGATCATACGGATATTTAAACAAGAAGTCTTGAAACTTGATTTTACACTTATTAAAAATTGGTTTTCTAAAATCAAAATGTAATCAAAGCCTTTTCTAACTAATTCTATACAAATTGTCCGATTCAAATGATATTTACTTCAAGCTGTATTAACTAACGCACATGTTTTTAACTTAAAAGAGTTGTAATTTTGTGTGTAAATATTTCTATGGAAGAGTTATGAAAATCAAAATAAAGAAATTAGTGACTTATGAATTAAAAAAAAAAACATAAGCGTAAGTGAGTGATAAGTCACTAATTTCTATAATTTCTTTATTTTTATTTTATAACTCTTCCATAGAAATATTTACACAAAAATTGCAACTTCTACAATTTTTACATATACAGAGGTGCGTAGGATATTCTTCTTTGTATTTTAATTTTAGTTTTCTAAATTATTTATTGATAATCAAACACAATTTACAGTTTGTTGCGGAATAGGATTAAGTAAACCTAATCTAAACAAACTTGAGAAGCACTAAGTGTTCTTGCACAAGAGACTAGAGAAAAAAGAAGATATAGAAAAACAAAGGTTTTTCTATGCACTAAGTAGTTCAGCGAAGACGACCCTTCAAACTAAAGAGGTATTCCTCCAATTTATATCCATTGCATTTAATGCATGGCAGGAGGGCTTATTTACACTATAAATACGAAGGTATGCATTTTTTTAGAGCATTTATGTTATAATTTTTTCTAACTCAAAAATTAAAATATCTGCAGAAAATTACATATCTAACTCCAACAACTATTTTTATGGGGAAATTTGAATTTTTATGCCTACGCACCTCTGTATATGTAAAATATGTATTGTTATTTTGCTTAAAACACACCCTAAAACCCTTAATTTCAAAATCAACCCCTTTAATTTCAAAACCTCTATATGAAACATCTTCAATTCTGTAATTGCTTCTCCTCGTCTCATAGAACATGCACTAGTTGATTTTTTTTTTTGGTTAGGTTTTATCTAATCATATTCATGATAGGATATTCTTCTTTGTATTTTAATTTTTTTGAAATATGTAATATTTATATACGACAAATGAAATAAATAAACTCACACACTCTTCTCACCTTTGGTGAGGTTTGAACCCATGACCTTCTATGAGGTCAAGAGCTCCAATACCGCTAGGCTAAAGACCCTTTGGTTTGTGACTTATGTCTAGCTGGCATAGAAGTGGACATCCTTAGGCTAAGCTTGCCATGCCCTGATATTAATTGTCGTTGTAATTATCTTTTCGAATTAGTTATTAGTAACGATATACCGGCCCCTATCTGTATAGTTCAGTGACATAGGAACATTTTTAACATTTTCTGTATACAGTGTACACAATTTTGGTCTCAATATATATACCCTTATAATTCTTTATCTTGATCTAAAGCTTTAAGTGGCTATGCAAATTAAAAGCTTCAACATTATGGCTTTTGTAGTCGGTATTCTTTTCTTGCTTTTCAGATGTTATAACCGCTCGTTGATCAGTTGGGAATGGAGGAAAAAGGAACAACCTTCGGAAGTTTGATTCAACCGCCTTTTCACCAAGGGAAATGAACAAAAGGTAACACGAAAATAGAACAAGTTTTTGATTTCAGTTGTTTGTCTGAAATCTGCAGCAGTTTAACTTTTAGAGTGGTTAAATGACTTAAAAACCCTGAATCTGCTGCAACCGTAATAGATTCCGAATTTATTAGTAACATCGACAAATACATACATTACTCGAACAAAACGGCTTAATTTTGATACATCATTCATTTTATTTAGACATCTAAATGAACATAAAATCTAGTTGATAAGTTAGATTCCACGGTTGAGGCTTAATTTTGTAAGGTATGAATGCATTAATTTATAGTTAGCAGTTGGTGTGCGAGAAAGAGAGAAAAAAGACGTAAAATTGAACACATTTTCATAATTAATTAATTAATGATGTCAGCATGATATCAGGAACAAAACTCTTGAATATTGGATCAACATTTTAACCTGGAATTCTGCTTGTCCATGGAGATTCAAGATCTAATTACCCATGAAGATTAACCGAAGAGGCTGCCTAGCTACTAATTCACTCCATTAATTCTTATCTCAAGGAATCGAAGGTAGATATATATGCATTCATGTCTGACTTCACCTTAATTCTCCACCATGCATATACATATATATATATATATATATATATATATATATATAGAGGGAGGTTCAAGGGAAAACCTCAAATAAATGAAAAACTAAAAAACACTTTATCGAGCGTTAGATTAGATGATCTGATGGATGTGATTAAACATGCGGTTACATATAAATACGAAGGTATGCATTTTTTTTAGAGCATTTATGTTATAATTTTTTCTAACTCAAAAATTAAAATATCTGCAGAAAATTACATATCTAACTCCAACAACTATTATATTCAGCAACTAGGTAACACCATTGCGCCTTGCGCAGTGAATACAAATATTATTATCAAGATTAATATTCTTTATTAAAAAATTATTAACTTATAAGCAGTTGTTATAATACTAAAAAAATTATTGTTAGCTTACAAAAAGAAATTATATAAACATTGGTATTTTACCAAGAAAATAAAACAGTTTAAAAGTTTTGATTTATAATTATTGTTAGCTTACTAAGAAAAACAAAAAATTAAATAAATAAAAAAATATAATTTATTAAATAAGTTTCGATCTATAAGTACTATTAGCTTATCCAAAAAAATGTAAATAAATAAAAATATACTATGTTAAAAAAATTGATTTATAAGCATTTTTAGCATACTAAAAGAAAAAAATAGAAAATATACTCTATTAAAATAAGTATTTGATATATAATCATTGTTATCTCTCTTATTAAAATAAGTTCATATAATATTTAATTCAAGTAGCTTATGAAGTAAAAATAATTCAATAAACTCAATAATTATAATAAAATAACCATTGTTATAAAATAATAATTATAATATTAAAAAAATTATCGATTTATAAGCAGTTGTTATCTCACTAATCTATACTATATTATAAATCATTTATAAAAAACTCTTAAAAACAATCCATAAAGCTTTATGTACTGCTATTTAATGCTGATTACTTAAAATCTCCTAAAAACAACTCACGAAGCTTTATGTACCACTGTTAATGCTAATTACTTAATTAGTCCTTATCTCTATCTCCTTCATTTTAGTCCTTATCTCTAACTCCCTACAAATTCTCAAATCCATACCTCTTAACATCTTTCAAATCCCCAAATCATTAACTCCTCAAAAGTCAAAAAGCATCATTTTTTGTACAAATTTATAAAAAAAATTATAATTATCTCAAAACTACACAAAACCGTTTTATAAAACCGACAATGATAAAAAGTAAAACAAAACATTAAAATCAAGATATATCGTGCGGCATTGCGCGAATACCCTTCTAGTGTATATATATATGTATATATATAGTTTATTAAAATAAGTATTGACTTAAGTATTGTTAACTTACTAAGAGAAAAAATATAACATTGGTATAGATCTTACTAAGAAAATAAAATATTTTAAAAGTTCATTGGTAACTTATTAAGAAAAAAAATATACTCTATTAAATAAGTTTTGATTTATAAGTATTGTAAGTTTATCAAAAAAAAAGTAAATAAATAAAAACATATCATATTAAAAATATTTTTGATTTATAAGCATTGTTAGCCTATTAAAAGAAAAAAAATAAGTTCATATATTATAAGAATTTGATTTATAAGCATTGTTAGCCTACTAAAAGAAAAAAAATTCATATAACCTATAAAAAATAAGTAATTGATTTATAAGCATTGTTATCTATCTTAATAAAAAAATTCATTTAATATTTAAAACATGAAAGCTTACGAAATAAATTAAATCAATAAACACAATTATTATAATAGAATAACCATTGCTATAAAATAATAATTATAATTTTAAATTTTTTGTGAATGTGGGTTTTATTAAAATTTGGTTTAATTAAATAAACAAATAAATTGGAGTTAAAATCAACAAAAATAAATAAATAAAAATAGAAAATGAAAAGTTAGACACATTTAATGCTACATTTTTATTTAAAAAAAAATCAAAACTCTTAAAAAAATTCTATGGTCTCAATGGAGGTTTCTCTTTAACTCTCTCTCCTACATTTTCTGTTATATATATATTGATTCTATCGTTAATTATATTATTAAAAATACTCAATACATTTAATAAAATATTATTTTTTGGCCCTAAACACTAAATTTCAATGTCTCATAGGTTAGAAAAAATTAAATATTAGAGTTTAAGAAACTTTTACAAATTTAAAGATTTCTATTATTTTTCTCTTCTTTTCTCTGTCATAGCATATGGTTAATATAGCTGTGGAAACAAAAATATACCTTAAATCTCTAAATTTATTATTGTAGCATAGCTATTAGAGATAACTCTTATTTTTGGGTTTAATTCTGTATTGTGATTTTAACTTGTGAAAGAAACTGATTACTCTTTAGAGCAACTCTAATCATACATTCATACTTCAAAAATGGTGATTTGCAGTATAGTGGGGCCACCATAATTGAGTTATTTTTATGTTTTTTTTAATTAATATCATAGTGAAAAATGGTTTTTTTAGATGGGTCCATCAATTTGGTGTTTTATTTTTTGAAGCATGATTGGAGTTGAATTGTTTTTTTAGTGTCACAAATTTTAGTGTTTTGGTGTTATATGTTGGAGTTGGTCTTATACATATTATATATGCATGTCTTATTTTAGAAAATCTGAAGAATGTAGAGATTGTCGGAATTCTGGAGGAAAATGTAACAATGACGATAGATATCCGAATGATTTTAATCACAGTCGACATTTCTTTTGTCGTGATCCTAAGCTTGTATATATAAACAGAGATGATAGCACCCAAGATTTTCGAAGCAACGATTCAACACTAGCCGTTATTCTAGGTAATTAATCTATTTAATTCTCTGATCACTTTTAAACTGTTGTTTATTTTTGTTATAGGTTGGATTGAGTCACTAACTTTTATTTTTATTTTTTTAAATAAGTGTGTTAAGATGAACCACCATCGTGTATGTTGTAACAAATGAAAACCAAACTATGATCTACAAAATATTGTCAAGATCATTAAACAAAAACTGGTATATATATGGTCCCAACCAAAATTGCACACTGAGGGATAACATCCTTATAGATATATATAGCGAAACCGCTAAGAGAAATTATCACAAAACTAGAATTGCAAAGACCCAAATAAGGTTCATAGTATAGTAACACAAAGTTTTGATAGCTTAACTGCTTCCTAGAAGTTTAAGTCGGCATTTTTTTTTCCTGGAAAAGGGGATAGAACCCTTGTAAAAACTTTAATGAATAAAAAGATGTACAAAAAAATCCCACTCGTTATCCCTTTCTCACAACGAATGGCATTCCATTACGAAGAAAAAGGTGAAGAAAACTATTGAGCAAGGGTTCCATTGAGAAGTGTCAAATATGGTGAGAAACGTGAGAAGTGCGTATCAACCGTTGGATGAGAAATGGATGAATATTAGAAAGAGATGCACCGAGATGCACCAGATCAATTCTCTTTTAAGCCACAATTCATAGAAAGGTATTTGATTAAAAGTGATAACGGTTTAAAAGTACTCCCCAACAAAAATGACACTTCTCACATGGTCCCATGCCTGATTCACCTATTAGATAGTTATATTTTATTTATATGTTCTTTCGGAAATGGATTATTTTATTTATATGCTCCCACTGCCATTAGTCCACAGCACAGCAATATATATTATGAGAATTAATTCCAGTTCCAACGATGTGAAATGTCAACTACTGTTGAACGTTTTAGAATTCATGTTAATTTTTGCATCATATTTGCATCTTTTTAATTAGGTGTTACCATATCCATCGGGCTGCTTTTTCTAGCCAAGATCATCTATAAATTGCACAAAGTAATCAAGAAAACAAAATCCAAGATGCGAAAAGAAGGTTTTTTAAACGCAATGGTGGTCTACTTCTTAAACAACAAGAGGTCAGTTGATAAAACCATACTTTTCACCTCCAAGGAGCTCGAGAAGGCTACCGAAAATTTTAACGACAATAGAATTCTTGGCCGAGGAGGTCAAGGCACGGTGTATAAGGGTATGTTAGTCGATGGACGGATTGTGGCAGTCAAAAGATCTACGGTTATTGATGAAAGTCAACTACAACAGTTCATCAACGAGGTTGTCATTCTTTCACAAGTTAATCACATAAATGTTGTCAAGTTATTGGGATGTTGCCTAGAGACAGAGGTTCCTCTACTTGTCTCTGAATTCATTCCGAATGGCACTCTCTACGATCTAATTCAAGATGATAATGGCGAGTTCTTAATTTCTTTGAACATGATATTACAAATCGCTATAGAAGTTGCAGGGGCACTTTCGTACTTACATTCGGCATCTTCCGTTCCTATATATCATAGGGACATCAAGACCACTAATATACTTTTGGATGAAAAATATAGAGCCAAAGTTTCAGACTTTGGAACTTCAAGGTTCGTATCAATGGATCAAACTCACTTAACTACCTTATAGTTAAAGGGACGTTTGGTTACTTGGATCCAGAGTACTTCCAATCTAGTCAGTTCACCGAAAAGAGTGATGTATATAGTTTTGGAGTTGTTTTGCTAGAACTGTTGACGAGAGAAAAGCCAATTTCATTAACTAGATTCGGTGAAAATAGAAGTTTAGCTGCACATTTTATGTTGGCGATGGAAGAAGGTCGTGTGATGTCTATTTTTGATGCGATGGTTGTAAAGGATGGTTCTAGGGAAGAGCTCTTGGCAATAGCAAACTTGGCTATGCGGTGCTTGAATTTCAGCGGGAAGAACAAACCAACAATGAAAGAAGTAGCAATAGAGTTAGAAGGCATCAGAATTTCGCTTATGCCGTCTACAGTTGAAGCTAATTTTGGACACATGATACATGGTGAAGATCTATCGATGCTAACATATGATAAGTCAACATCAACAACAATGAGTTTCAAAGAAAACATTAATTAATAAATGATTCAATGAGGTAATTTCTAAATTGTAATTTAATTAAGGGGTCGTTTACCAAACTCTTATCCGGGTAAGCACTTACCGGTCAAATTTACACTATCACTTACTTACCGGGTAAGATTTTAGTCCGCCATATCGGTTTCGTATGCAACATTGTTGCCTGGTAAGCGCTAACCATGGTAAGAGTCGTCACCCTAACTTACTTACCGGGGTAAGACTCTCAGTCCTTGCATTCGCTCTTTCGCTCTTTCCGGGTAAGAGTTTTGGTTCTTGCTATATCAATCCGATAGATAATGTGACTTGGCAAGCGCTTACCCGGGTAAGTGTTTGGTAAACGGCCTCTAAGTCATAATTTATTTCCATCTTTCTCTGTTGATGAATAATTTTCTTCCTCCCCATTTGTCTTCGTCCTTTTCATCTCATGAGCATTAAAAAGTTTATTGAATGATTGTTCTTATAGGGTCTTTTGCATTTAACATTTGGGTTTTCTCATTAACCTCTAGCCCTCGCAATGATTGTCTTTTGTGTTTATTTGAATAAATGCGAGAGAGCAGCAAATAGTTTTGAAGTGTATATATGTTGTTTATTGAAGGATTGAGATATGTCGTAAAACCCGCATATATAAGAAATTAAATGATAAGTTTGCTAATAAATATATTATTGATACACAAGGTATATCATTTTTTGCTACGAGTAAATACCTATGGACATTATAATATATCAGCACAACACTACAAAATATGAACACAAAAATTCAGGCGAGCTCATGAAACCTATTCTAAGTTATAAGTTGTCGGATATGATGACAGCATGGCTTGTGATCTCAATGAATTTTGTTTTGACGATATTGCCACTGTAAAAGGTTATTGCACTTTGTGTTGGTGTAACACCCTAAAAACAGGGCTACCTTAAACCTCAATTTTATAACAAGATTTCAACATAAATCTTCTAACCTTCAAACATAAGTAGAGAATTAACTATAAGAGTCATAATTACGATATATAATTCTTCAAATAACCTATTAATCTAATCATGTCACTATAATTAGATTAACTAGGTTATTTAAGTAATCTATCAAAACCTCAGCATTAGTTAACTTCTCCGCTAATCCAAAGGCTCTCGTCCCACATCCCTTTATTTTCCCGAGCTAGTACCTGGTAAGAAAACATTATTTGAAACGATTAGGCTAATGCCTAGTGAGAACATTCAGTTTCAAAATAATATTTATACAAATCAATGTAAACAAGGCATAATAAACCGGGTTTACTCCTTTTCTTACCATACGCATAACCATCCTTCAATAACGGGGTTAAACACGATTACATGACTACGACCTGACCCTAAGTCAGTCATTTCTCATGGTCCAAGAAATCGCAATATACACATGTCAATCCCTTCTTTTCCTTAGAAATCGGGAATTCCGAATAAATCTACGTTTATTCCACGATTTCCCAAACACTAGGCCTATGGATCCATACCACCTATTTGTACTCGTACATGTATTTACTCAATATAGATTCCTCATAGCAACGGTATGAGCGAATTATATTAATATCACATAGATTTCTCATAGCAACGGTATGAGCGAATCTCCTTTATAAATACTTCATATCATTTATTCAGTATAAGCAAATCACATTTAATATATCAATTTCTTATAACATAAATCTAACCATCAATATTATCACTCACGGTCCTTGATACAAATATTATCGTAACCCACTTGCCCATTTAATCCAATAATTACAACTCGTACAAGTTATTGCTATAATTCATTTTCCAATATCGTTAATGAATTTAAGCAAAACCAACAATTTAGAATATTAGATTTTACTTTATAAAATCCTTCTTTCAAAATCCATCCAAACAGTTCATTATAAAATGCACCTTACCGTAATTTGAAAACGTTATAAAAAGGTAAGGTAAGAATGAACTTACCTGATAGCAGTAAAGCTACTTTTCCTTTCTCAAAGTCGTAAGGAATTTCCGTCACCAATTCCACAGAGATCTGAAATACTCAAATACAAAAGGTACTAGACTTAATGTACCGTACAGAACCCTTAAAGACTAAGAATCCTTAAAATAACCAAATTTCTCATCTCTTATCGCAACCAACTAGCTGTGATAACCCTAATCGCAACAAACAGTATTTGTCGCAACCCACTGTTGCGACTTCTTCTTCCTATCGCAACCAACTGTTGTGATACATACCTCATCGCAACCAACTGTTGCGATGCACTCCTTGTCGCAACTAACCGTTTTGTTCGAGTATCAAGACACTGAGGCCACGACCAAAGCTCGGTGAACAAGAACTATCTTCTGCTCATTGTGTGGCTTACGGTTATACCCTCATTCGTCAAGGTGATTTTTGAAAAGGGGGACTGAAATAGTGTGGTGATACTGATAAAAACACAAAGTTTTGACAAATGTATCAAGATTCTACTGGTGAAATAAGACCAAATCCTAAGAAATTAATTTTAAAAAAATGAGTGGTAGTAGGTTGAACTATCTTCACAGGTCATGGCGAACAAACAAAATAATTCAAAAGAATCTGATTACTTAATAAATTGAACTTAAAATTTCACACCTTTTTCATTTTACTAATCGCAGTACAAAGCTATAATTTTTATCGTGCTGCCTATCAAATCTGCTTGATGATAAAGGGGGTTTTCAAGTTGACTACTTTATTAACAAACAAAAACACTTCAATCAAAAACCCTAGAAATGAATCAATAAACAAAAATCAAAACACAAATCTATTCAACTAACATCAAATCCCATCACACCGATCAAAATAAACACCTGAATCATACTCCACGACACAAATCAAGACTTTAATCAAACAAATCGCAACTTCAAAATACAAAATTACAAAAAGGAAAAGTGGAAAACTATTACTTACATGGAAATTTGAGTTCAGAAGGATGAAGGTTGAGAAAATCTCCGGTGCTCATGACTGCAAATGCAACAAATTGCAATCCGAGAAGCCCAAATTTGGATGAATTTTGTGTATCGAAGAAGAACTGATGGGTCGGTTAGGGTTCTTAATTTTAACGTATTAATTTGAAGAATTTTGATGGACTGTAGAGATAATTTGACGAATATCCTATCATGAATATGATAGGATATTCGTCATAAAATCTAGTTGATTTAGAACAAAGAAGTATTAGCATTATTTGCATATTTGCTTATCATTGCAAAACAATGATGTATCAAAATCGTATTATTTTAGTTTTTATATTTGATAACTGATTTTCAGAATCTTAAACTTTGAAAACATTTTTAAAGTTTTAACTCTCAAAGATCAATATAGAATTAACTTTTATTTTCTTCATAATTATTTTTAGAAAAATATATATATATATATATATATATGAATTAGATCATACGGATATTTAAACAAGAAGTCTTGAAACTTGATTTTACACTTATTAAAAATTGGTTTTCTAAAATCAAAATGTAATCAAAGCCTTTTCTAACTAATTCTATACAAATTGTCCGATTCAAATGATATTTACTTCAAGCTGTATTAACTAACGCACATGTTTTTAACTTAAAAGAGTTGTAATTTTGTGTGTAAATATTTCTATGGAAGAGTTATGAAAATCAAAATAAAGAAATTAGTGACTTATGAATTAAAAAAAAAACATAAGCGTAAGTGAGTGATAAGTCACTAATTTCTATAATTTCTTTATTTTTATTTTATAACTCTTCCATAGAAATATTTACACAAAAATTGCAACTTCTACAATTTTTACATATACAGAGGTGCGTAGGATATTCTTCTTTGTATTTTAATTTTAGTTTTCTAAATTATTTATTGATAATCAAACACAATTTACAGTTTGTTGCGGAATAGGATTAAGTAAACCTAATCTAAACAAACTTGAGAAGCACTAAGTGTTCTTGCACAAGAGACTAGAGAAAAAAGAAGATATAGAAAAACAAAGGTTTTTCTATGCACTAAGTAGTTCAGCGAAGACGACCCTTCAAACTAAAGAGGTATTCCTCCAATTTATATCCATTGCATTTAATGCATGGCAGGAGGGCTTATTTACACTATAAATACGAAGGTATGCATTTTTTTAGAGCATTTATGTTATAATTTTTTCTAACTCAAAAATTAAAATATCTGCAGAAAATTACATATCTAACTCCAACAACTATTTTTATGGGGAAATTTGAATTTTTATGCCTACGCACCTCTGTATATGTAAAATATGTATTGTTATTTTGCTTAAAACACACCCTAAAACCCTTAATTTCAAAATCAACCCCTTTAATTTCAAAACCTCTATATGAAACATCTTCAATTCTGTAATTGCTTCTCCTCGTCTCATAGAACATGCACTAGTTGATTTTTTTTTTTGGTTAGGTTTTATCTAATCATATTCATGATAGGATATTCTTCTTTGTATTTTAATTTTTTTGAAATATGTAATATTTATATACGACAAATGAAATAAATAAACTCACACACTCTTCTCACCTTTGGTGAGGTTTGAACCCATGACCTTCTATGAGGTCAAGAGCTCCAATACCGCTAGGCTAAAGACCCTTTGGTTTGTGACTTATGTCTAGCTGGCATAGAAGTGGACATCCTTAGGCTAAGCTTGCCATGCCCTGATATTAATTGTCGTTGTAATTATCTTTTCGAATTAGTTATTAGTAACGATATACCGGCCCCTATCTGTATAGTTCAGTGACATAGGAACATTTTTAACATTTTCTGTATACAGTGTACACAATTTTGGTCTCAATATATATACCCTTATAATTCTTTATCTTGATCTAAAGCTTTAAGTGGCTATGCAAATTAAAAGCTTCAACATTATGGCTTTTGTAGTCGGTATTCTTTTCTTGCTTTTCAGATGTTATAACCGCTCGTTGATCAGTTGGGAATGGAGGAAAAAGGAACAACCTTCGGAAGTTTGATTCAACCGCCTTTTCACCAAGGGAAATGAACAAAAGGTAACACGAAAATAGAACAAGTTTTTGATTTCAGTTGTTTGTCTGAAATCTGCAGCAGTTTAACTTTTAGAGTGGTTAAATGACTTAAAAACCCTGAATCTGCTGCAACCGTAATAGATTCCGAATTTATTAGTAACATCGACAAATACATACATTACTCGAACAAAACGGCTTAATTTTGATACATCATTCATTTTATTTAGACATCTAAATGAACATAAAATCTAGTTGATAAGTTAGATTCCACGGTTGAGGCTTAATTTTGTAAGGTATGAATGCATTAATTTATAGTTAGCAGTTGGTGTGCGAGAAAGAGAGAAAAAAGACGTAAAATTGAACACATTTTCATAATTAATTAATTAATGATGTCAGCATGATATCAGGAACAAAACTCTTGAATATTGGATCAACATTTTAACCTGGAATTCTGCTTGTCCATGGAGATTCAAGATCTAATTACCCATGAAGATTAACCGAAGAGGCTGCCTAGCTACTAATTCACTCCATTAATTCTTATCTCAAGGAATCGAAGGTAGATATATATGCATTCATGTCTGACTTCACCTTAATTCTCCACCATGCATATACATATATATATATATATATATATATATATATATATATATATATAGAGGGAGGTTCAAGGGAAAACCTCAAATAAATGAAAAACTAAAAAACACTTTATCGAGCGTTAGATTAGATGATCTGATGGATGTGATTAAACATGCGGTTACATATAAATACGAAGGTATGCATTTTTTTTAGAGCATTTATGTTATAATTTTTTCTAACTCAAAAATTAAAATATCTGCAGAAAATTACATATCTAACTCCAACAACTATTATATTCAGCAACTAGGTAACACCATTGCGCCTTGCGCAGTGAATACAAATATTATTATCAAGATTAATATTCTTTATTAAAAAATTATTAACTTATAAGCAGTTGTTATAATACTAAAAAAATTATTGTTAGCTTACAAAAAGAAATTATATAAACATTGGTATTTTACCAAGAAAATAAAACAGTTTAAAAGTTTTGATTTATAATTATTGTTAGCTTACTAAGAAAAACAAAAAATTAAATAAATAAAAAAATATAATTTATTAAATAAGTTTCGATCTATAAGTACTATTAGCTTATCCAAAAAAATGTAAATAAATAAAAATATACTATGTTAAAAAAATTGATTTATAAGCATTTTTAGCATACTAAAAGAAAAAAATAGAAAATATACTCTATTAAAATAAGTATTTGATATATAATCATTGTTATCTCTCTTATTAAAATAAGTTCATATAATATTTAATTCAAGTAGCTTATGAAGTAAAAATAATTCAATAAACTCAATAATTATAATAAAATAACCATTGTTATAAAATAATAATTATAAAAAATTATCGATTTATAAGCAGTTGTTATCTCACTAATCTATACTATATTATAAATCATTTATAAAAAACTCTTAAAAACAATCCATAAAGCTTTATGTACTGCTATTTAATGCTGATTACTTAAAATCTCCTAAAAACAACTCACGAAGCTTTATGTACCACTGTTAATGCTAATTACTTAATTAGTCCTTATCTCTATCTCCTTCATTTTAGTCCTTATCTCTAACTCCCTACAAATTCTCAAATCCATACCTCTTAACATCTTTCAAATCCCCAAATCATTAACTCCTCAAAAGTCAAAAAGCATCATTTTTTGTACAAATTTATAAAAAAAATTATAATTATCTCAAAACTACACAAAACCGTTTTATAAAACCGACAATGATAAAAAGTAAAACAAAACATTAAAATCAAGATATATCGTGCGGCATTGCGCGAATACCCTTCTAGTGTATATATATATATGTATATATATAGTTTATTAAAATAAGTATTGACTTAAGTATTGTTAACTTACTAAGAGAAAAAATATAACATTGGTATAGATCTTACTAAGAAAATAAAATATTTTAAAAGTTCATTGGTAACTTATTAAGAAAAAAAAATATACTCTATTAAATAAGTTTTGATTTATAAGTATTGTAAGTTTATCAAAAAAAAAGTAAATAAATAAAAACATATCATATTAAAAATATTTTTGATTTATAAGCATTGTTAGCCTATTAAAAGAAAAAAAATAAGTTCATATATTATAAGAATTTGATTTATAAGCATTGTTAGCCTACTAAAAGAAAAA
Organism: Saussurea involucrata; assembly: GCA_033807775.1. NCBI lineage: Eukaryota > Viridiplantae > Streptophyta > Magnoliopsida > Asterales > Asteraceae > Saussurea > Saussurea involucrata. The sequence continues at coordinate 75,543,550 of CM066322.1, read as the reverse complement.
AAATTCATATAACCTATAAAAAATAAGTAATTGATTTATAAGCATTGTTATCTATCTTAATAAAAAAATTCATTTAATATTTAAAACATGAAAGCTTACGAAATAAATTAAATCAATAAACACAATTATTATAATAGAATAACCATTGCTATAAAATAATAATTATAATTTTAAATTTTTTGTGAATGTGGGTTTTATTAAAATTTGGTTTAATTAAATAAACAAATAAATTGGAGTTAAAATCAACAAAAATAAATAAATAAAAATAGAAAATGAAAAGTTAGACACATTTAATGCTACATTTTTATTTAAAAAAAATCAAAACTCTTAAAAAAATTCTATGGTCTCAATGGAGGTTTCTCTTTAACTCTCTCTCCTACATTTTCTGTTATATATATATTGATTCTATCGTTAATTATATTATTAAAAATACTCAATACATTTAATAAAATATTATTTTTTGGCCCTAAACACTAAATTTCAATGTCTCATAGGTTAGAAAAAATTAAATATTAGAGTTTAAGAAACTTTTACAAATTTAAAGATTTCTATTATTTTTCTCTTCTTTTCTCTGTCATAGCATATGGTTAATATAGCTGTGGAAACAAAAATATACCTTAAATCTCTAAATTTATTATTGTAGCATAGCTATTAGAGATAACTCTTATTTTTGGGTTTAATTCTGTATTGTGATTTTAACTTGTGAAAGAAACTGATTACTCTTTAGAGCAACTCTAATCATACATTCATACTTCAAAAATGGTGATTTGCAGTATAGTGGGGCCACCATAATTGAGTTATTTTTATGTTTTTTTTTAATTAATATCATAGTGAAAAATGGTTTTTTTAGATGGGTCCATCAATTTGGTGTTTTATTTTTTGAAGCATGATTGGAGTTGAATTGTTTTTTTAGTGTCACAAATTTTAGTGTTTTGGTGTTATATGTTGGAGTTGGTCTTATACATATTATATATGCATGTCTTATTTTAGAAAATCTGAAGAATGTAGAGATTGTCGGAATTCTGGAGGAAAATGTAACAATGACGATAGATATCCGAATGATTTTAATCACAGTCGACATTTCTTTTGTCGTGATCCTAAGCTTGTATATATAAACAGAGATGATAGCACCCAAGATTTTCGAAGCAACGATTCAACACTAGCCGTTATTCTAGGTAATTAAGCTATTTAATTCTCTGATCACTTTTAAACTGTTGTTTATTTTTGTTATAGGTTGGATTGAGTCACTAACTTTTATTTTTATTTTTTTAAATAAGTGTGTTAAGATGAACCACCATCGTGTATGTTGTAACAAATGAAAACCAAACTATGATCTACAAAATATTGTCAAGATCATTAAACAAAAACTGGTATATATGGTCCCAACCAAAATTGCACACTGAGGGATAACATCCTTATAGATATATATAGCGAAACCGCTAAGAGAAATTATCACAAAACTAGAATTGCAAAGACCCAAATAAGGTTCATAGTATAGTAACACAAAGTTTTGATAGCTTAACTGCTTCCTAGAAGTTTAAGTCGGCATTTTTTTTTCCTGGAAAAGGGGATAGAACCCTTGTAAAAACTTTAATGAATAAAAAGATGTACAAAAAAATCCCACTCGTTATCCCTTTCTCACAACGAATGGCATTCCATTACGAAGAAAAAGGTGAAGAAAACTATTGAGCAAGGGTTCCATTGAGAAGTGTCAAATATGGTGAGAAACGTGAGAAGTGCGTATCAACCGTTGGATGAGAAATGGATGAATATTAGAAAGAGATGCACCGAGATGCACCAGATCAATTCTCTTTTAAGCCACAATTCATAGAAAGGTATTTGATTAAAAGTGATAACGGTTTAAAAGTACTCCCCAACAAAAATGACACTTCTCACATGGTCCCATGCCTGATTCACCTATTAGATAGTTATATTTTATTTATATGTTCTTTCGGAAATGGATTATTTTATTTATATGCTCCCACTGCCATTAGTCCACAGCACAGCAATATATATTATGAGAATTAATTCCAGTTCCAACGATGTGAAATGTCAACTACTGTTGAACGTTTTAGAATTCATGTTAATTTTTGCATCATATTTGCATCTTTTTAATTAGGTGTTACCATATCCATCGGGCTGCTTTTTCTAGCCAAGATCATCTATAAATTGCACAAAGTAATCAAGAAAACAAAATCCAAGATGCGAAAAGAAGGTTTTTTAAACGCAATGGTGGTCTACTTCTTAAACAACAAGAGGTCAGTTGATAAAACCATACTTTTCACCTCCAAGGAGCTCGAGAAGGCTACCGAAAATTTTAACGACAATAGAATTCTTGGCCGAGGAGGTCAAGGCACGGTGTATAAGGGTATGTTAGTCGATGGACGGATTGTGGCAGTCAAAAGATCTACGGTTATTGATGAAAGTCAACTACAACAGTTCATCAACGAGGTTGTCATTCTTTCACAAGTTAATCACATAAATGTTGTCAAGTTATTGGGATGTTGCCTAGAGACAGAGGTTCCTCTACTTGTCTCTGAATTCATTCCGAATGGCACTCTCTACGATCTAATTCAAGATGATAATGGCGAGTTCTTAATTTCTTTGAACATGATATTACAAATCGCTATAGAAGTTGCAGGGGCACTTTCGTACTTACATTCGGCATCTTCCGTTCCTATATATCATAGGGACATCAAGACCACTAATATACTTTTGGATGAAAAATATAGAGCCAAAGTTTCAGACTTTGGAACTTCAAGGTTCGTATCAATGGATCAAACTCACTTAACTACCTTATAGTTAAAGGGACGTTTGGTTACTTGGATCCAGAGTACTTCCAATCTAGTCAGTTCACCGAAAAGAGTGATGTATATAGTTTTGGAGTTGTTTTGCTAGAACTGTTGACGAGAGAAAAGCCAATTTCATTAACTAGATTCGGTGAAAATAGAAGTTTAGCTGCACATTTTATGTTGGCGATGGAAGAAGGTCGTGTGATGTCTATTTTTGATGCGATGGTTGTAAAGGATGGTTCTAGGGAAGAGCTCTTGGCAATAGCAAACTTGGCTATGCGGTGCTTGAATTTCAGCGGGAAGAACAAACCAACAATGAAAGAAGTAGCAATAGAGTTAGAAGGCATCAGAATTTCGCTTATGCCGTCTACAGTTGAAGCTAATTTTGGACACATGATACATGGTGAAGATCTATCGATGCTAACATATGATAAGTCAACATCAACAACAATGAGTTTCAAAGAAAACATTAATTAATAAATGATTCAATGAGGTAATTTCTAAATTGTAATTTAATTAAGGGGTCGTTTACCAAACTCTTATCCGGGTAAGCACTTACCGGTCAAATTTACACTATCACTTACTTACCGGGTAAGATTTTAGTCCGCCATATCGGTTTCGTATGCAACATTGTTGCCTGGTAAGCGCTAACCATGGTAAGAGTCGTCACCCTAACTTACTTACCGGGGTAAGACTCTCAGTCCTTGCATTCGCTCTTTCGCTCTTTCCGGGTAAGAGTTTTGGTTCTTGCTATATCAATCCGATAGATAATGTGACTTGGCAAGCGCTTACCCGGGTAAGTGTTTGGTAAACGGCCTCTAAGTCATAATTTATTTCCATCTTTCTCTGTTGATGAATAATTTTCTTCCTCCCCATTTGTCTTCGTCCTTTTCATCTCATGAGCATTAAAAAGTTTATTGAATGATTGTTCTTATAGGGTCTTTTGCATTTAACATTTGGGTTTTCTCATTAACCTCTAGCCCTCGCAATGATTGTCTTTTGTGTTTATTTGAATAAATGCGAGAGAGCAGCAAATAGTTTTGAAGTGTATATATGTTGTTTATTGAAGGATTGAGATATGTCGTAAAACCCGCATATATAAGAAATTAAATGATAAGTTTGCTAATAAATATATTATTGATACACAAGGTATATCATTTTTTGCTACGAGTAAATACCTATGGACATTATAATATATCAGCACAACACTACAAAATATGAACACAAAAATTCAGGCGAGCTCATGAAACCTATTCTAAGTTATAAGTTGTCGGATATGATGACAGCATGGCTTGTGATCTCAATGAATTTTGTTTTGACGATATTGCCACTGTAAAAGGTTATTGCACTTTGTGTTGGTGTAACACCCTAAAAACAGGGCTACCTTAAACCTCAATTTTATAACAAGATTTCAACATAAATCTTCTAACCTTCAAACATAAGTAGAGAATTAACTATAAGAGTCATAATTACGATATATAATTCTTCAAATAACCTATTAATCTAATCATGTCACTATAATTAGATTAACTAGGTTATTTAAGTAATCTATCAAAACCTCAGCATTAGTTAACTTCTCCGCTAATCCAAAGGCTCTCGTCCCACATCCCTTTATTTTCCCGAGCTAGTACCTGGTAAGAAAACATTATTTGAAACGATTAGGCTAATGCCTAGTGAGAACATTCAGTTTCAAAATAATATTTATACAAATCAATGTAAACAAGGCATAATAAACCGGGTTTACTCCTTTTCTTACCATACGCATAACCATCCTTCAATAACGGGGTTAAACACGATTACATGACTACGACCTGACCCTAAGTCAGTCATTTCTCATGGTCCAAGAAATCGCAATATACACATGTCAATCCCTTCTTTTCCTTAGAAATCGGGAATTCCGAATAAATCTACGTTTATTCCACGATTTCCCAAACACTAGGCCTATGGATCCATACCACCTATTTGTACTCGTACATGTATTTACTCAATATAGATTCCTCATAGCAACGGTATGAGCGAATTATATTAATATCACATAGATTTCTCATAGCAACGGTATGAGCGAATCTCCTTTATAAATACTTCATATCATTTATTCAGTATAAGCAAATCACATTTAATATATCAATTTCTTATAACATAAATCTAACCATCAATATTATCACTCACGGTCCTTGATACAAATATTATCGTAACCCACTTGCCCATTTAATCCAATAATTACAACTCGTACAAGTTATTGCTATAATTCATTTTCCAATATCGTTAATGAATTTAAGCAAAACCAACAATTTAGAATATTAGATTTTACTTTATAAAATCCTTCTTTCAAAATCCATCCAAACAGTTCATTATAAAATGCACCTTACCGTAATTTGAAAACGTTATAAAAAGGTAAGGTAAGAATGAACTTACCTGATAGCAGTAAAGCTACTTTTCCTTTCTCAAAGTCGTAAGGAATTTCCGTCACCAATTCCACAGAGATCTGAAATACTCAAATACAAAAGGTACTAGACTTAATGTACCGTACAGAACCCTTAAAGACTAAGAATCCTTAAAATAACCAAATTTCTCATCTCTTATCGCAACCAACTAGCTGTGATAACCCTAATCGCAACAAACAGTATTTGTCGCAACCCACTGTTGCGACTTCTTCTTCCTATCGCAACCAACTGTTGTGATACATACCTCATCGCAACCAACTGTTGCGATGCACTCCTTGTCGCAACTAACCGTTTTGTTCGAGTATCAAGACACTGAGGCCACGACCAAAGCTCGGTGAACAAGAACTATCTTCTGCTCATTGTGTGGCTTACGGTTATACCCTCATTCGTCAAGGTGATTTTTGAAAAGGGGGACTGAAATAGTGTGGTGATACTGATAAAAACACAAAGTTTTGACAAATGTATCAAGATTCTACTGGTGAAATAAGACCAAATCCTAAGAAATTAATTTTAAAAAAATGAGTGGTAGTAGGTTGAACTATCTTCACAGGTCATGGCGAACAAACAAAATAATTCAAAAGAATCTGATTACTTAATAAATTGAACTTAAAATTTCACACCTTTTTCATTTTACTAATCGCAGTACAAAGCTATAATTTTTATCGTGCTGCCTATCAAATCTGCTTGATGATAAAGGGGGTTTTCAAGTTGACTACTTTATTAACAAACAAAAACACTTCAATCAAAAACCCTAGAAATGAATCAATAAACAAAAATCAAAACACAAATCTATTCAACTAACATCAAATCCCATCACACCGATCAAAATAAACACCTGAATCATACTCCACGACACAAATCAAGACTTTAATCAAACAAATCGCAACTTCAAAATACAAAATTACAAAAAGGAAAAGTGGAAAACTATTACTTACATGGAAATTTGAGTTCAGAAGGATGAAGGTTGAGAAAATCTCCGGTGCTCATGACTGCAAATGCAACAAATTGCAATCCGAGAAGCCCAAATTTGGATGAATTTTGTGTATCGAAGAAGAACTGATGGGTCGGTTAGGGTTCTTAATTTTAACGTATTAATTTGAAGAATTTTGATGGACTGTAGAGATAATTTGACGAATATCCTATCATGAATATGATAGGATATTCGTCATAAAATCTAGTTGATTTAGAACAAAGAAGTATTAGCATTATTTGCATATTTGCTTATCATTGCAAAACAATGATGTATCAAAATCGTATTATTTTAGTTTTTATATTTGATAACTGATTTTCAGAATCTTAAACTTTGAAAACATTTTTAAAGTTTTAACTCTCAAAGATCAATATAGAATTAACTTTTATTTTCTTCATAATTATTTTTAGAAAAATATATATATATATATATATATGAATTAGATCATACGGATATTTAAACAAGAAGTCTTGAAACTTGATTTTACACTTATTAAAAATTGGTTTTCTAAAATCAAAATGTAATCAAAGCCTTTTCTAACTAATTCTATACAAATTGTCCGATTCAAATGATATTTACTTCAAGCTGTATTAACTAACGCACATGTTTTTAACTTAAAAGAGTTGTAATTTTGTGTGTAAATATTTCTATGGAAGAGTTATGAAAATCAAAATAAAGAAATTAGTGACTTATGAATTAAAAAAAAAACATAAGCGTAAGTGAGTGATAAGTCACTAATTTCTATAATTTCTTTATTTTTATTTTATAACTCTTCCATAGAAATATTTACACAAAAATTGCAACTTCTACAATTTTTACATATACAGAGGTGCGTAGGATATTCTTCTTTGTATTTTAATTTTAGTTTTCTAAATTATTTATTGATAATCAAACACAATTTACAGTTTGTTGCGGAATAGGATTAAGTAAACCTAATCTAAACAAACTTGAGAAGCACTAAGTGTTCTTGCACAAGAGACTAGAGAAAAAAGAAGATATAGAAAAACAAAGGTTTTTCTATGCACTAAGTAGTTCAGCGAAGACGACCCTTCAAACTAAAGAGGTATTCCTCCAATTTATATCCATTGCATTTAATGCATGGCAGGAGGGCTTATTTACACTATAAATACGAAGGTATGCATTTTTTTAGAGCATTTATGTTATAATTTTTTCTAACTCAAAAATTAAAATATCTGCAGAAAATTACATATCTAACTCCAACAACTATTTTTATGGGGAAATTTGAATTTTTATGCCTACGCACCTCTGTATATGTAAAATATGTATTGTTATTTTGCTTAAAACACACCCTAAAACCCTTAATTTCAAAATCAACCCCTTTAATTTCAAAACCTCTATATGAAACATCTTCAATTCTGTAATTGCTTCTCCTCGTCTCATAGAACATGCACTAGTTGATTTTTTTTTTTGGTTAGGTTTTATCTAATCATATTCATGATAGGATATTCTTCTTTGTATTTTAATTTTTTTGAAATATGTAATATTTATATACGACAAATGAAATAAATAAACTCACACACTCTTCTCACCTTTGGTGAGGTTTGAACCCATGACCTTCTATGAGGTCAAGAGCTCCAATACCGCTAGGCTAAAGACCCTTTGGTTTGTGACTTATGTCTAGCTGGCATAGAAGTGGACATCCTTAGGCTAAGCTTGCCATGCCCTGATATTAATTGTCGTTGTAATTATCTTTTCGAATTAGTTATTAGTAACGATATACCGGCCCCTATCTGTATAGTTCAGTGACATAGGAACATTTTTAACATTTTCTGTATACAGTGTACACAATTTTGGTCTCAATATATATACCCTTATAATTCTTTATCTTGATCTAAAGCTTTAAGTGGCTATGCAAATTAAAAGCTTCAACATTATGGCTTTTGTAGTCGGTATTCTTTTCTTGCTTTTCAGATGTTATAACCGCTCGTTGATCAGTTGGGAATGGAGGAAAAAGGAACAACCTTCGGAAGTTTGATTCAACCGCCTTTTCACCAAGGGAAATGAACAAAAGGTAACACGAAAATAGAACAAGTTTTTGATTTCAGTTGTTTGTCTGAAATCTGCAGCAGTTTAACTTTTAGAGTGGTTAAATGACTTAAAAACCCTGAATCTGCTGCAACCGTAATAGATTCCGAATTTATTAGTAACATCGACAAATACATACATTACTCGAACAAAACGGCTTAATTTTGATACATCATTCATTTTATTTAGACATCTAAATGAACATAAAATCTAGTTGATAAGTTAGATTCCACGGTTGAGGCTTAATTTTGTAAGGTATGAATGCATTAATTTATAGTTAGCAGTTGGTGTGCGAGAAAGAGAGAAAAAAGACGTAAAATTGAACACATTTTCATAATTAATTAATTAATGATGTCAGCATGATATCAGGAACAAAACTCTTGAATATTGGATCAACATTTTAACCTGGAATTCTGCTTGTCCATGGAGATTCAAGATCTAATTACCCATGAAGATTAACCGAAGAGGCTGCCTAGCTACTAATTCACTCCATTAATTCTTATCTCAAGGAATCGAAGGTAGATATATATGCATTCATGTCTGACTTCACCTTAATTCTCCACCATGCATATACATATATATATATATATATATATATATATATATATATATATATATAGAGGGAGGTTCAAGGGAAAACCTCAAATAAATGAAAAACTAAAAAACACTTTATCGAGCGTTAGATTAGATGATCTGATGGATGTGATTAAACATGCGGTTACATATAAATACGAAGGTATGCATTTTTTTTAGAGCATTTATGTTATAATTTTTTCTAACTCAAAAATTAAAATATCTGCAGAAAATTACATATCTAACTCCAACAACTATTATATTCAGCAACTAGGTAACACCATTGCGCCTTGCGCAGTGAATACAAATATTATTATCAAGATTAATATTCTTTATTAAAAAATTATTAACTTATAAGCAGTTGTTATAATACTAAAAAAATTATTGTTAGCTTACAAAAAGAAATTATATAAACATTGGTATTTTACCAAGAAAATAAAACAGTTTAAAAGTTTTGATTTATAATTATTGTTAGCTTACTAAGAAAAACAAAAAATTAAATAAATAAAAAAATATAATTTATTAAATAAGTTTCGATCTATAAGTACTATTAGCTTATCCAAAAAAATGTAAATAAATAAAAATATACTATGTTAAAAAAATTGATTTATAAGCATTTTTAGCATACTAAAAGAAAAAAATAGAAAATATACTCTATTAAAATAAGTATTTGATATATAATCATTGTTATCTCTCTTATTAAAATAAGTTCATATAATATTTAATTCAAGTAGCTTATGAAGTAAAAATAATTCAATAAACTCAATAATTATAATAAAATAACCATTGTTATAAAATAATAATTATAATATTAAAAAAATTATCGATTTATAAGCAGTTGTTATCTCACTAATCTATACTATATTATAAATCATTTATAAAAAACTCTTAAAAACAATCCATAAAGCTTTATGTACTGCTATTTAATGCTGATTACTTAAAATCTCCTAAAAACAACTCACGAAGCTTTATGTACCACTGTTAATGCTAATTACTTAATTAGTCCTTATCTCTATCTCCTTCATTTTAGTCCTTATCTCTAACTCCCTACAAATTCTCAAATCCATACCTCTTAACATCTTTCAAATCCCCAAATCATTAACTCCTCAAAAGTCAAAAAGCATCATTTTTTGTACAAATTTATAAAAAAAATTATAATTATCTCAAAACTACACAAAACCGTTTTATAAAACCGACAATGATAAAAAGTAAAACAAAACATTAAAATCAAGATATATCGTGCGGCATTGCGCGAATACCCTTCTAGTGTATATATATATATGTATATATATAGTTTATTAAAATAAGTATTGACTTAAGTATTGTTAACTTACTAAGAGAAAAAATATAACATTGGTATAGATCTTACTAAGAAAATAAAATATTTTAAAAGTTCATTGGTAACTTATTAAGAAAAAAAAATATACTCTATTAAATAAGTTTTGATTTATAAGTATTGTAAGTTTATCAAAAAAAAAGTAAATAAATAAAAACATATCATATTAAAAATATTTTTGATTTATAAGCATTGTTAGCCTATTAAAAGAAAAAAAATAAGTTCATATATTATAAGAATTTGATTTATAAGCATTGTTAGCCTACTAAAAGAAAAAAAATTCATATAACCTATAAAAAATAAGTAATTGATTTATAAGCATTGTTATCTATCTTAATAAAAAAATTCATTTAATATTTAAAACATGAAAGCTTACGAAATAAATTAAATCAATAAACACAATTATTATAATAGAATAACCATTGCTATAAAATAATAATTATAATTTTAAATTTTTTGTGAATGTGGGTTTTATTAAAATTTGGTTTAATTAAATAAACAAATAAATTGGAGTTAAAATCAACAAAAATAAATAAATAAAAATAGAAAATGAAAAGTTAGACACATTTAATGCTACATTTTTATTTAAAAAAAATCAAAACTCTTAAAAAAATTCTATGGTCTCAATGGAGGTTTCTCTTTAACTCTCTCTCCTACATTTTCTGTTATATATATATTGATTCTATCGTTAATTATATTATTAAAAATACTCAATACATTTAATAAAATATTATTTTTTGGCCCTAAACACTAAATTTCAATGTCTCATAGGTTAGAAAAAATTAAATATTAGAGTTTAAGAAACTTTTACAAATTTAAAGATTTCTATTATTTTTCTCTTCTTTTCTCTGTCATAGCATATGGTTAATATAGCTGTGGAAACAAAAATATACCTTAAATCTCTAAATTTATTATTGTAGCATAGCTATTAGAGATAACTCTTATTTTTGGGTTTAATTCTGTATTGTGATTTTAACTTGTGAAAGAAACTGATTACTCTTTAGAGCAACTCTAATCATACATTCATACTTCAAAAATGGTGATTTGCAGTATAGTGGGGCCACCATAATTGAGTTATTTTTATGTTTTTTTTTAATTAATATCATAGTGAAAAATGGTTTTTTTAGATGGGTCCATCAATTTGGTGTTTTATTTTTTGAAGCATGATTGGAGTTGAATTGTTTTTTTAGTGTCACAAATTTTAGTGTTTTGGTGTTATATGTTGGAGTTGGTCTTATACATATTATATATGCATGTCTTATTTTAGAAAATCTGAAGAATGTAGAAATTGTCGGAATTCTGGAGGAAAATGTAACAATGACGATAGATATCCGAATGATTTTAATCACAGTCGACATTTCTTTTGTCGTGATCCTAAGCTTGTATATATAAACAGAGATGATAGCACCCAAGATTTTCGAAGCAACGATTCAACACTAGCCGTTATTCTAGGTAATTAAGCTATTTAATTCTCTGATCACTTTTAAACTGTTGTTTATTTTTGTTATAGGTTGGATTGAGTCACTAACTTTTATTTTTATTTTTTTAAATAAGTGTGTTAAGATGAACCACCATCGTGTATGTTGTAACAAATGAAAACCAAACTATGATCTACAAAATATTGTCAAGATCATTAAACAAAAACTGGTATATATGGTCCCAACCAAAATTGCACACTGAGGGATAACATCCTTATAGATATATATAGCGAAACCGCTAAGAGAAATTATCACAAAACTAGAATTGCAAAGACCCAAATAAGGTTCATAGTATAGTAACACAAAGTTTTGATAGCTTAACTGCTTCCTAGAAGTTTAAGTCGGCATTTTTTTTTCCTGGAAAAGGGGATAGAACCCTTGTAAAAACTTTAATGAATAAAAAGATGTACAAAAAAATCCCACTCGTTATCCCTTTCTCACAACGAATGGCATTCCATTACGAAGAAAAAGGTGAAGAAAACTATTGAGCAAGGGTTCCATTGAGAAGTGTCAAATATGGTGAGAAACGTGAGAAGTGCGTATCAACCGTTGGATGAGAAATGGATGAATATTAGAAAGAGATGCACCGAGATGCACCAGATCAATTCTCTTTTAAGCCACAATTCATAGAAAGGTATTTGATTAAAAGTGATAACGGTTTAAAAGTACTCCCCAACAAAAATGACACTTCTCACATGGTCCCATGCCTGATTCACCTATTAGATAGTTATATTTTATTTATATGTTCTTTCGGAAATGGATTATTTTATTTATATGCTCCCACTGCCATTAGTCCACAGCACAGCAATATATATTATGAGAATTAATTCCAGTTCCAACGATGTGAAATGTCAACTACTGTTGAACGTTTTAGAATTCATGTTAATTTTTGCATCATATTTGCATCTTTTTAATTAGGTGTTACCATATCCATCGGGCTGCTTTTTCTAGCCAAGATCATCTATAAATTGCACAAAGTAATCAAGAAAACAAAATCCAAGATGCGAAAAGAAGGTTTTTTAAACGCAATGGTGGTCTACTTCTTAAACAACAAGAGGTCAGTTGATAAAACCATACTTTTCACCTCCAAGGAGCTCGAGAAGGCTACCGAAAATTTTAACGACAATAGAATTCTTGGCCGAGGAGGTCAAGGCACGGTGTATAAGGGTATGTTAGTCGATGGACGGATTGTGGCAGTCAAAAGATCTACGGTTATTGATGAAAGTCAACTACAACAGTTCATCAACGAGGTTGTCATTCTTTCACAAGTTAATCACATAAATGTTGTCAAGTTATTGGGATGTTGCCTAGAGACAGAGGTTCCTCTACTTGTCTCTGAATTCATTCCGAATGGCACTCTCTACGATCTAATTCAAGATGATAATGGCGAGTTCTTAATTTCTTTGAACATGATATTACAAATCGCTATAGAAGTTGCAGGGGCACTTTCGTACTTACATTCGGCATCTTCCGTTCCTATATATCATAGGGACATCAAGACCACTAATATACTTTTGGATGAAAAATATAGAGCCAAAGTTTCAGACTTTGGAACTTCAAGGTTCGTATCAATGGATCAAACTCACTTAACTACCTTATAGTTAAAGGGACGTTTGGTTACTTGGATCCAGAGTACTTCCAATCTAGTCAGTTCACCGAAAAGAGTGATGTATATAGTTTTGGAGTTGTTTTGCTAGAACTGTTGACGAGAGAAAAGCCAATTTCATTAACTAGATTCGGTGAAAATAGAAGTTTAGCTGCACATTTTATGTTGGCGATGGAAGAAGGTCGTGTGATGTCTATTTTTGATGCGATGGTTGTAAAGGATGGTTCTAGGGAAGAGCTCTTGGCAATAGCAAACTTGGCTATGCGGTGCTTGAATTTCAGCGGGAAGAACAAACCAACAATGAAAGAAGTAGCAATAGAGTTAGAAGGCATCAGAATTTCGCTTATGCCGTCTACAGTTGAAGCTAATTTTGGACACATGATACATGGTGAAGATCTATCGATGCTAACATATGATAAGTCAACATCAACAACAATGAGTTTCAAAGAAAACATTAATTAATAAATGATTCAATGAGGTAATTTCTAAATTGTAATTTAATTAAGGGGTCGTTTACCAAACTCTTATCCGGGTAAGCACTTACCGGTCAAATTTACACTATCACTTACTTACCGGGTAAGATTTTAGTCCGCCATATCGGTTTCGTATGCAACATTGTTGCCTGGTAAGCGCTAACCATGGTAAGAGTCGTCACCCTAACTTACTTACCGGGGTAAGACTCTCAGTCCTTGCATTCGCTCTTTCGCTCTTTCCGGGTAAGAGTTTTGGTTCTTGCTATATCAATCCGATAGATAATGTGACTTGGCAAGCGCTTACCCGGGTAAGTGTTTGGTAAACGGCCTCTAAGTCATAATTTATTTCCATCTTTCTCTGTTGATGAATAATTTTCTTCCTCCCCATTTGTCTTCGTCCTTTTCATCTCATGAGCATTAAAAAGTTTATTGAATGATTGTTCTTATAGGGTCTTTTGCATTTAACATTTGGGTTTTCTCATTAACCTCTAGCCCTCGCAATGATTGTCTTTTGTGTTTATTTGAATAAATGCGAGAGAGCAGCAAATAGTTTTGAAGTGTATATATGTTGTTTATTGAAGGATTGAGATATGTCGTAAAACCCGCATATATAAGAAATTAAATGATAAGTTTGCTAATAAATATATTATTGATACACAAGGTATATCATTTTTTGCTACGAGTAAATACCTATGGACATTATAATATATCAGCACAACACTACAAAATATGAACACAAAAATTCAGGCGAGCTCATGAAACCTATTCTAAGTTATAAGTTGTCGGATATGATGACAGCATGGCTTGTGATCTCAATGAATTTTGTTTTGACGATATTGCCACTGTAAAAGGTTATTGCACTTTGTGTTGGTGTAACACCCTAAAAACAGGGCTACCTTAAACCTCAATTTTATAACAAGATTTCAACATAAATCTTCTAACCTTCAAACATAAGTAGAGAATTAACTATAAGAGTCATAATTACGATATATAATTCTTCAAATAACCTATTAATCTAATCATGTCACTATAATTAGATTAACTAGGTTATTTAAGTAATCTATCAAAACCTCAGCATTAGTTAACTTCTCCGCTAATCCAAAGGCTCTCGTCCCACATCCCTTTATTTTCCCGAGCTAGTACCTGGTAAGAAAACATTATTTGAAACGATTAGGCTAATGCCTAGTGAGAACATTCAGTTTCAAAATAATATTTATACAAATCAATGTAAACAAGGCATAATAAACCGGGTTTACTCCTTTTCTTACCATACGCATAACCATCCTTCAATAACGGGGTTAAACACGATTACATGACTACGACCTGACCCTAAGTCAGTCATTTCTCATGGTCCAAGAAATCGCAATATACACATGTCAATCCCTTCTTTTCCTTAGAAATCGGGAATTCCGAATAAATCTACGTTTATTCCACGATTTCCCAAACACTAGGCCTATGGATCCATACCACCTATTTGTACTCGTACATGTATTTACTCAATATAGATTCCTCATAGCAACGGTATGAGCGAATTATATTAATATCACATAGATTTCTCATAGCAACGGTATGAGCGAATCTCCTTTATAAATACTTCATATCATTTATTCAGTATAAGCAAATCACATTTAATATATCAATTTCTTATAACATAAATCTAACCATCAATATTATCACTCACGGTCCTTGATACAAATATTATCGTAACCCACTTGCCCATTTAATCCAATAATTACAACTCGTACAAGTTATTGCTATAATTCATTTTCCAATATCGTTAATGAATTTAAGCAAAACCAACAATTTAGAATATTAGATTTTACTTTATAAAATCCTTCTTTCAAAATCCATCCAAACAGTTCATTATAAAATGCACCTTACCGTAATTTGAAAACGTTATAAAAAGGTAAGGTAAGAATGAACTTACCTGATAGCAGTAAAGCTACTTTTCCTTTCTCAAAGTCGTAAGGAATTTCCGTCACCAATTCCACAGAGATCTGAAATACTCAAATACAAAAGGTACTAGACTTAATGTACCGTACAGAACCCTTAAAGACTAAGAATCCTTAAAATAACCAAATTTCTCATCTCTTATCGCAACCAACTAGCTGTGATAACCCTAATCGCAACAAACAGTATTTGTCGCAACCCACTGTTGCGACTTCTTCTTCCTATCGCAACCAACTGTTGTGATACATACCTCATCGCAACCAACTGTTGCGATGCACTCCTTGTCGCAACTAACCGTTGCGATACCATGAGCTTGTCGCAACCCAAGGTTGCGACACTTATGATTATCGCAAACCTTCATAACTCTCGCAACCAACTATGGCGACATTCAAAACTATCTCAACCCAATGAATTCATACTTAACCCAGAAACTATAGATTTAAGCCATGTTTGTTTCTATAAATTTGCAGATATGTTCAATACTACTATTAGAACATAAACATCAACCCAGATTTATCATAATCATCATAACCCATTTCTAACCCATATAACACTTTATCTACACAATAATAAAGAATTTAGGTAAGATGGATACCTTTGTTCCACAGATTACTCTTAATTCTTCTAGCTAATAAATCTGCTTCACTTCTTCTTTTCTTCTTTCCTTTCTCGATCTTTCTCTCCTTCTCTCTTTCTTTGTTTTGCCAAGAAGAACACACACACACACACACTAAAACTAATACTATCAAAATGATAGTATCTCTTTGTAAAGTTGCCACCTAATTGAATTTTAAGGAGAAAGGCGGTGGTGTTTGACACCTCATTCATCAATTAACCAACTAACCCCTCAAGTATCATCCAATGGCAATTTACACCCTTTAACATATAAATTAAAATTAAAGTTTTACCCCTTAACTTATAATTCCACAAAATAAATTACGTAACTTAATCGGGGATAAACTCTAATATTAATCTATCAAATAACTGATTTTCAACTTATCAAATAATTATACTTAAATTATTTAATAAATCAAACATAATCCATTTATAAAAATCGGGATGTTACAATACTCCCCAACTTGAAAATGATTTCGTCCTCGAAATCAAAGCTAGGTAAACAAATGAGGATATCTAACCTTCATATCCTCTTCCGACTCTAAAGTCATATTAGTACTTCGATGGTGTTTCCATTGAACCTGTAGTATGACTACATACTTAGGTCCGCTCTTTCTATCAATGCTTCTCCACATTAGCGTGGAGCACCACTCTCCAAACATTACTTGCCTCTTCCTCCCAATCTTTCCACATGCTGATAACATTTCCTCATTATTATACATAATCAAACAGTTGCACCAAAATTCTAACTTAAGTCATTCGACCAAGTCATCTTGAATTGACACCAGTATTCGAAGTTACTACACATTCTTTGATCTTCAATTATTACTTTCTCGGACCATTCTTTCACACATAAGAAGCAACTCTCATTTCTTTAAGGATTTTGCATTTACTACACCACATTTTGACTAATACACCCATCATCCTCTTTAAACTTCCAATGATTCCAAAATATACTCACTTACCGACTCACACAATCAAAAACACTTGGTTCCTCATATGGGTAAACACCCACTACCGCCCCGACATTCTATTCCTATATTAGCCATATCACAACGTTGTCTTACAAACTACATGCTCCCACAACTTTATTAACAAATCGTACACTTCATTCGAAATCCCCGAAAACTTCCATTTGATACTTCCTTAACTTATTCTTCAACAAGGGTCCTTAACTGAACCTAATCCTTCCAACATGTCATAATCCAATTTACATTCCATCGTCTTTATCTCAAACTTACTCGTGCAACGTTAATATCACAAGATCACCTTAAAACTCTATTCAATGTCGAGGACCTTTCATTCCTACTTCACCACACTATTCATAACGAGTTGCCAATACCAACACATTAATAACTTCTAGTCTTACCAGAAAGAACAAGGACTCGACTCTCCACATCTTCTGGATCTTACATCTTTCAACATTACTCACTCCCCAACTTAGAATTTTTGCGAATCTCTTTGGGGTAAATATGCAATTATCACCCCTTTTATCCAACTATAACTTGATCTTACTTTACTCTTTTCAGTCATTAAAACATCTATCCATAATAACAACTAATACAGTTAACTTTTGATATAACCTAAAATACAAAAGATAAGGTAGCCTTACTTGCATAATATTCATACACCTATACATAGAACAAACAAGAGCAATATCAAAATATGTCCACCTATTCCTTAACATCTTCCCGTTCGTCACACGAAAAGTTTCAATCCTTTGAGGTTGACATATTGGGTTTCTTCCCTTTATTCCCTCTCTCTTTCAGCATCAGACAGTCCTTTCGATAATGACCAGGTTTCTTGCATGCATAACAAGTTGACTCTTGAATATGGCAGTTTTTAATTGTGTGGCCAGCTTCTCCACACTTAAAGCATTTCACATATAATTTGGTTTCTTGACGGGATTCAATACAATGATTTCTTAACAAAGGTTTCCGATTTCTTGCAAGGTTCTAATCTATCCTCCCACTTTCTTTTCTCGCCCACTTGAGTTATTTCAACTCTATTTCCAACATAAACGTCTTCCATTCTATCATCATTATTCAATACTTGATTAACAGGTGGAGTTACAACACCGATACTCACCTCTGGCCTATGCAACTTAACGATATGATCATTCAGCATATTTATAAACATCTCTTGTTGTTGAGTCAGTGCAACATTCATAACTCGCATCACGTTTTCCATTATACGGGACTCCATAGTAGATTCTGTCATTACCGAATCAGAAGCACCAGTACTCGTTTTATGCTTTTGACTTTCCAATCCACCTATTAAAGGTTGCCTCAACGGACTTTCATGGGTCCTGCCAATTCCAGGTTGTCCTTCCAACCCCAAATCATTTACTGCTCTGTCCTCCAAAGAATTAAAGGACCTTCGTGGCGTATTCACCATTGTTCTGCTATAACACAAAGGAATAACCATAAAATGGTTACACATATCTAGACATACGAAACATACTGTATCGATTATTAGTCACTGTAACAATTTATAAACAAGCATACTCGTGTGGTAATACATTCATAATAACAGTAGCTAATTGGAATTGTGAAAATATTATACATGCGTATCCTCATTAATATTGTTATAGTACTAATGTCACATATTTCCATCGACTCTAAGACTATCCCGTCTTAGTACTTCTACCCAACCTCACGAATCATAACTTAGTTCATCACAGCTTAAGTCTAGGTATCTCACTTAGCATACATAGTTCACTTAAACTAATGTTCTGATACCATATTGTAACACCCTAAAAACAGGGCTACTTTAAACCTCAATTTTATAACAAGATTTCAACATAAATCTTCTAACCTTCAAACATAAGCATAGAATTAACTATAAGGGTCATAATTACAATATAGAATTCTTCAAATAACCTACTAATCTAATCATGTCACTATAATCAGATTAACTAGGTTATCTAAGTAATCTATCAAAACCTCAGCATTAGTTAACTTTTCCGCTAATCCAAAGGCTCTCGTCCCACATCCCTTTATTTTCCCGAGCTAGTACCTGGTAAGAAAACATTATTTGAAACGATTAGGCTAATGACTAGTGAGAACATTCAATTTCAAAATAATATTTATACAAATCAATGTAAACAAGGCATAATAAACCTGGTTTACTCTTTTTCTTACCATGCGCATAACCATCCTTCAATAACGGGGTTAAACACGATTACATGACTACGACCTGACCCTAAGTCAGTCATTTCTCATGTTCCAATTGTAAGGTTTTGAGTAAACATACAACCACATGATATAGGCAAGGGAAGCATATTTTAATTTTTATCATCAATGGTTATACAAACTATCAACCTATATGAATACATGCGTTCTAGATAATTAACTACAAAAGATTGAATCAATAACACTTACTTGTTTATTGCGATTGTCGAAAACCACAATGATGAATCAAACCTTTGATCTCGCTTCTTGGATGTCAAGGACCAATAGTATGAATCCCTCTAGTGGCTCACACTTAAGAACACCAAAATACCAACAACGGGAAGATGCTTAATCACTAAACCCTAAATTAGGGTTTACGATTTTGGGAGAGGGAGAGGGGAGATCGAGAGATGGAAAAAAACTCATTAGGGTTTAACCCCTAGCAGTTTATTTATAACTCTCTATTTTACACTTAGCCCCCTTGAACCGATAAGCTTGTTAAAACTATTTTAACCAATTAGTCCTTGCACTTTATATAATTAATCTAATTAATTATATTGCAGCTTATCATCAATTGAACTAATTGCTTTAACTCCCTTTTATTCTTCTGATTGTTTATTTTGGGTCTTAAGGGCAACCCAAAAGGACCCTGCTATTGTTAGAAATATTACCAATAGTTAATGACTCTGGACACTATATCCAACAGTCTCCCACTTGGACAAGTTATTAACTCTATTTGGTTTTAACACTTTCAATAATCAGTAAAGAGCAAGCCATCCAATGCAGTTGCCGAACTCTGATAAAGATTCGGTCCTAAGATAAGTGATTTAATGTTCCTTTGTTCTACAAGATATCATATGAACCTGAGACATGGATAAATGTCTATCTCATGGATCAAGATTATGTTTCCCGATTTCCGATATGTGTTGAATTCATCTGACTACTCAATTGAACACATCAATTCTAGTCAGGGTTTGGCCAAACACCTAATGTCAACACCAAATCATCGAGGGGCCCATGGATATCGCTTCTCCTGTTTAGGCAGAAAGAACAAATAAACTTTGACTACACAGTTCATTTCTACTCATCATATTATACATGGACATACCCTGTATAGCTGCCAGTTACGGTCAGCGTTGGAGCACACCAAAGCATAACAGAATCCTAGAGCAAAACTCTATGTATCTCCGTTTGAAGAACATAAAATTTTATCATCTCAAAATTACTCTGACTTAATCCATGAAGTAAACTTTTGAGTGCGGGTTGTTCCAATACCTAAATCACCATTAAGTACTCATGAGCGTTAGTTACATTCTCTATGCTTCTAACACTCCATGACAGTCTTGAATCACTACTTACTTCCAGGAGTATGACCGACTGTGGAGGTTTAAGTAAATTAATACTCAGGAAGTTGGTTCTAAACATGCAAAACAAAACACGATAATAAATTAAATGTAAATGGACGCAGTCCAGCATATACTATAATCTTCATATAATAATCTCCAAATCAAATACAATTTATTACATTTTTAATGCATCAAACTAACAACTAAAACATTCAAGGTATATTGATAATTCTAACACCTATGTCTTCAGTATGATACTCATGTTTGGGTCGAGTTAATGCTTTCGTGAAAGGATCCGCCGGATTTTCTTCAGTCGGCACTCTATTCACCATGCTCAAAGCAAATGAGACATCAGGTCTAGTACATGTCATGGCATACATGATCGATCCTATAGCAGATGCATATGGAATTCGACTCATTCTGTCCAGTTCTTTACTAGTGGTGGGACATTGATCTTTACTCAATCTTATGCCATGTTGCATGGGCAAATACCCTTTCTTGGATTCACTCATATTGAATTTCTTCAATATCTTATCCAAGTATGTACTTTGGCTAAGTCCAATTAAACGCTTGGTTCTATCTCGATAAATTCTTATTCCAAGTATGTATGCTGCATTTCCCAAATCTTTCATAGCGAAACATTTCCCGAGCCAGACCTTTACATCTTGCAACATCGGAATATCGTTTCCTATGAGTAGTATGTCATCAACATACAAGACTAGAAATACAACATTAATCCCACTAGCCTTAACATATACGCATGACTCATCTTCGCTTTGAGAAAATCCAAACTCCTTGACCTTTTCATGAAAACAAAGATTCCAGCTACGAGACGCTTGTTTAAGTCCATAAATGGATCTTTCAAGCTTACACACCTTATCTGGATACTCGGTATGTACAAAACCTTCAGGTTGTGCCATATACACATCCTCATCAAGTTTTCCATTGAGGAAAGCGGTTTTTACATCCATTTGCCATATTTCATAGTCATGAAATGAAGTTATGGCAAGTAATATCCTGATAGACTTAATCTTTGCTACTGGTGAGAAGGTTGCATCATAATCAATCCCTTGAGTTTGAGTGTAACCTTTCGCAACCAGTCTAGCCTTGAATGTGTGCACATTCCCATCCATGTCGGTCTTATTTTTGAAGATCCACTTACACCCAACTGTCTTGCGACCTGGTGCATGATCAACCAATTTCCAAACTTGGTTATCGTACATAGATTGAATCTCGCTCTCCATGGCCTCTTTCCACTTGGCAGCCTCAGGGCCTGCCATTGCTTCCTTGTAGTTGGATGGCTCATCCGCACTATCAAATGTTTTATCATTGACTAGTATATCTCCTTCCTTTGTAATATGAAAACCATAATAAAAATCAGGAGATTGATTAGCACTACTAGCTCTACTAGTTCTGCGAAGAGGTGGTGGAGGTATGTCAGTTTCCTCAACAGGTGGTTCAACCTCATGTTGAGGGCCAGTGTCAACTATAGGTTCATCGTTGGTTGTTTCTTGAATTTCTTCAAGATCAATACTGCTCCCACTATCCTCTTTGGAAATGAGCTCCCTTTCTTGGAAGACTCCCCTTCTAGCTACAAACACTTTGTTCTCAGAAGGTTTGTAAAATATATATCCAAAGGATTTGTAGGGATAACCAATGAACCGACACTTCTCTGCTCTAGGTTCTAGCTTGTCATTAGTTTTGCGCCGAACGAAGACTTCACAACCCCAGACCTTTATATGTGCTAACGAGGGACGAGTCCCAGTCCACATTTCAGAGGGTGTCTTTGCAACCTTCTTAGTTGGAACGAGGTTTAAGATATGAGCTGCAGTTTCTAAGGCATAGCCCCAGAACGATATTGGAAGTGTAGCTCGACTCATCATGGACCGAACCATATCAAGTAGCGTTCGATTTCTTCTCTCAGCAACACCATTGAGTTGTGGTGTTCTGGGAGGAGATAGTTGCGAAACTATTCCACAATCTTTTAGATAGGCGTAGAATTCATGACTCAAGTATTCTCCACCCCTGTCGGACCGGAGCATCTTGATCTTCTTGCCCAGTTGGTTTTCTACTTCGTTTTTGAATCCTTTGAACACTTCAAAGGTGTCCGACTTGTTTTTCACCAAATAGATAAATCCATATCTACTGAAATCGTCAGTAAAGGTAACAAAGTATCTCTCACCGTTTCTCATGGCAGATCTGAACGGTCCACATACATCTGTGTGGATTAAGTCCAACAGATCCTTACCCCTTTCCATTTTTTCTTTGAAAGGTGATTTTGTCATCTTGCCAAGTAAGCAAGACTCGCATTCTCCATCCGACTTTAAGCCAAATGGTTCCAAGATCCCATCCGATTGGAGCTTGGCGATGCGTTTCTTGTTTATGTGGCCAAGACGATGATGCCTTAACAACGATTTATCCAATTCACTATTGGAGGAACCAACATTTAGAGTTAAGTTATTATTATTTCTACCAACACAAATCACACTTTCATACACACCATTACAAGGAGAGGCTTTAAAATAAAAACAACCATGTTTATAAACCAAAATGCAACCATTATTATTATCAAATTGAAATTCAAAACCATCCTTGTACAATGCATGAAAAGAAATAATGTTTTGAGCCATTTCTGGCGAGTAGCAACAATCTAATAACTTTATTGAAAAACCACTACTAAGCATGAGCTTAAAATCTCCAATCTTGGTAACAGCGGCAGTCATCCTGTTTCCCATGATCAGATTCAGCTCCCCATGCTTCAACGTTCTACTTCCCTTTAGTCCCTGGAAATTAGAGAAAATGTGAGTACCACATCCCGTATCAAGGACCCAAGAGTTAGAAATCGAAGTACTATGGAGTTCAATTGTAAAAATACCTGAGGTGCCACACCCTTTGACCTTGTTCATTTTCAAGTCCTCCAGATATTTTGGGCAGCTTCTCTTCCAATGGCCTCTTTCTTGACAGTAAAAGCATATGGCCTCTATAGGGTCACTTATGGGTGGTATGTTAGAAGAATCAGGTTTTCTCTTATGGCCTTGGTTGCGAGGAACAACTTTAGCCTTTCCCTTCCCTTTGGGATGAGAAACTTTCTTCTTCTTACAGCCACCTTCCCTAATGGCCAGGACGGGAGCAGTTGAGTGAGCACTTTGGGTCTTACCCATACTTGCTTCAGCAGATCTCAACATGCCATGGAGCTCCATCAAGGTCTTGTCCATATTGTTCATATTGAAGTTCACTATGAACTGTTTATATGCCCCACTAAGAGAGTTTAGCACCATGTCAATGGCAATGTCTCTTGGGAAATCGACACCTAGATTGCCTAACCTGTCAATGTACGCTTTCATCTTTTGCACATGCGCACATACAGGGGCACCGTCCCGTTGCTTACATTCCATAAGCAATTTTATGACTTGGAACCTTTCTTGCCTCGCTTGCTCCTGAAACATTTCACGAAACTGCTCATTTAGTTCAAACGCCCCCATGTTCTCGAAACTCTTTTGAAGTTTCGGGGACATGGACGCCAACATGAGACACGCGACTTTTGTGGATTCCGCGAATTGCTTATTGTATTCAGTTAATGCTTCAGGGCTTGCATCATCATTAAGTATAGGAAGATCCTCGTCGAGCAAATACTCTTTGTCTTCATACCTCAAGGCAATTCTCAAGGCACGAATCCAATCTAAGTAATTTGCCCCAGTCAGCTTATCTTTACTTAGGATAGAGAGTAACGTAAGGTTGGATGTTGAGTGAGTAGGAGGAGGAGGAGGTGGAATATTTTCATCCATCTGTAGATATAGTTTTATTTTAGTTAGTTTGAAATTTAACCTTTAAAAACAATTATCCAAAATTATTTAACAAGGCTAGGATCCATATTTTACTCTATGATGTGAAAAGGGATGCCGTAATCACATCATAAAGTTATTTAGGTAAACAAATGCTATTTGTTAATTTCATTCACTATGAAACTCCTAGTTCTTTTGAGATTCACCGACTTATGTCAATGGCATGTTAATCTCGACTATGCTTATCTTCTATTTGTGACTGGGATGCCGAGGATCACAAACTAGATGGTGAATCGACCATGCAAGAACACATGGACCCCTCGGCTCAAGCACGCTTTTGAATCACGAGCGCCACATCATTTTCGACTATAGTTTCACATTAACGTGTCGGCAAACCGCACACGCTCCGTTAACAAACTATAAGAATATGTGTGTTCTTTTCATGAGTAGCATAAGACTTTCACATTTCTTAGTATATCTAAACGGGATTTTGTTTATATATTTCATAGTTAATACTTTTAACTTGTCACATTGACCTATCAAACCTTTTCGGTAATTCCACTAGTCCACACAAGAGGCGGTGAGCATGGTAACGCAGGGCGTTTTAAAAACCATTGACTCATTCGGCAACCATATTATTGGTAACCTCCTTAAACCCCCTTAGAGTGCTTATAGTGAGTACGTCTAGTCTCGGTTTGACTATCAATGTATAATTTAATTATATATATATATATATATATATATATAAATTGAATGGAATTTTAAACAATTTAAAATTATGATTATCTAATTAATTTTAATTAACCATGTGAGGGCACATTTAATAATTAATTTAATATATCGTTTCCATAATTAATTGAATGGAATTTTAAACAATTTAAAATTATGATTATCTAATTAATTCTAATTAACCATGTGAGGGCACATTTAATAATTAATATAATCATTTCCATAATTAATTCCAATTAAACATGTGAGGACACATGCTAATAATTAATGTAAATATTTGACATACAATTTATATTCACTATATAAATAATGTTAATGTTTATCTTACAATTTTATTCAACTTAAATATATTTATATAAGATAAGATAATATGTAAGATTATCTATTCAATATTTGCCAAAATTGTTTATTGTTGTGTTTTAGGCAAGTTAGGAAACTAGCAAAAAACAATTAGGGTATGACATTGCATAAAAAAAGACTACCCTATACCCTTTAGGGATTTCGATAAAACTTAAATCGCTAATAATACAAACCTTTTATGCAAGTAAAAAATTAGTTTCCAAAATCTATGTTTTGAGGTTATGACCATGAAACCCTAACTTAGGGATTAAGCAATCCAATGGCCACAAAAATTTGAAATCAATTTTTTTGTAACCTCAAACCCAAATTTTCGAAAAACCCTAATCCAACATAAACAGTTTTGCAAATCAAATTGAAACACTTTTGAGATAATATCTAAGAACAATGGCTCTGATACCACTGTAAGGTTTTGAGTAAACATACAACCACATGATATAGGCAACGGAAGCATATTTTAATTTTTATCATCAGTGGTTATACAAACAATCAACCTATATGAATACATACGTTCTAGATAATTAACTACAAAAGATTGAATCAAGAACACTTACTTGTTTATTGCGATTGTCGAAAACCACAATGATGAATCAAACCTTTGATCTCGCTTCTTGGATGTCAAGGACCAATAGTATGAATCCCTCTAGTGGCTCACACTTAAGAACACCAAAATACCAACAACGGGAAGATGCTTAATCACTAAACCCTAAATTAGGGTTTACGATTTTGGGAGAGGGAGAGGGGAGATCGAGAGATGGAAAAAACTCATTAGGGTTTAACCCCTAGCAGTTTATTTATAACTCTCTATTTTACATTTAGCCCCCTTGAACCGATAAGCTTGTTAAAACTATTTTAACCAATTAGTCCCTGCACTTTATATAATTAATCTAATTAATTATATTGCAGCTTATCATCAATTGAACTAATTGCTTTAACTCCCTTTTATTCTTCTGATTGTTTATTTTGGGTCTTAAGGGCAACCCAAAAGGACCATGCTATTATTAGAAATATTACCAATAGTTAATGACTCTGGACACTATATCCAACACCAATTCCATGACTACGACCTGACCCTAAGTCAGTCATTTCTCATGGTCCAAGAAATCGCAATATACACATGCCAATCCCTTCTTTTTCTTAGAAATCGGGAATTCTGAATAAATCTACGTCTATTCCACGATTTCCCAAACACTAGGCCCTATGGATCCATACCACCTATTTGTACTCGTACAGGTATTTAGTCAATATAGATTCCTCATAGCAACGGTATGAGCGAATTATATTTATACCACAAGAATTCCTAATAGCAACGGTATAAGCGAATTAAATTAATATCACATAGATTCCTCATAGCAATGGTATGAGCGAATTTCCTTTATAAATACTTCATATCATTTATTCAGTATAAGCAAACCACATTTAATATATCAATTTCTTATAACATAAATCTAACCATCAATATTATCACTCACGGTCCTTGATACAAATATTATCGTAACCCACTTGCCCATTTAATCCAATAATTACAACTCGTACAGGTTATTGCTATAATCCATTTTCCAATATCGTTAATGAATTTAAGCAAAACCAACAATTTAGAATATTAGATTTTACTTTATAAAATCCTTCTTTCAAAATCCATCCAAACAGTTCATTATAAAATGCATCTTACCGTAATATGAAAACGTTACAAAAAGGTAAGGTAAGAATGAACTTACCTGATAGCAGTAAAGCTACTTTTCCTTTCTCAAAGTCGTAAGGAATTTCCGTCACCAATTCCACAGAGATCTGAAATACTCAAATACAAAAGGTACTAGTCTTAATCTACCGTACAGAACCCTTAAAGACTAAGAATCCTTAAAATAACCAAAATTCTCATCTCTTATCGCAACCAACTAGCTGCGAAAACCCTCATCGCAACAAAAAGTATTTGTCGCAACCCACTGTTGCGACTTCTTCTTCCTATCGCAACCAACTGTTGCGATGCACTCCTTGTCTCAACCAACCGTTGCGATACCATGAGCTTGTCGCAACCCAAGGTTGCGACACTTATGATTATCGCAAACCTTCATAACTCTCGCAACCAACTATGGCGACATTCAAAACTATCTCAACCCACTGAATTCATACTTAACCCAGAAATTATAGATTTAAGCCATGTTTGTCTCTATAAATTTGCAGATATGTTCAATACTAGTATTAGAACATAAACATCAAACCAGATTTATCATAATCATCAAAATCATCATAACCCATTTCTAACCCTTATAACACTTTATCTACACAATAATAAAGAATATAGGTAAAATGGATACCTTTGTTCCATAGATTACTCTTAATTCTTCGAGCTAATAAATCTGATTCACTTCTTCTTTTCTTCTTTCCTTTCTCGATCTTTCTCTCCTTCTCTCTTTCTTTGTTTTGCCAAGAAGAACACACACACACACTCAAAATAATACTATCAAAATGATAGTATCTCTTTGTAAAGTTGCCACCTAATTGAATTTTAAGGAGAAAGGCGGTGGTGTTTGACACCTCATTCATCAATTAACCAACTAACCCCTCAAGTATCATCAAATGGCAATTTACACCCTTTAACTTATAAATTAAAATTAAAGTTTTACCCCTTAACTTATAATTCCACAAAATAAATTACGTAACTTAATCGGGGATAAACTCTAATATTAATCCATCAAATAACCGATTTTCAACTTATCAAATAATTATACTTAAATTATTTAATAAAACAAACATAATTCATTTATAAAAATCGGGATGTTACAGTTGGGATTTGGCTTGTCCCATGTACGATATTGCCATTGTAAAAATGTTATTGTAGCTGTCAAGAAATCTAAGATTCTAAGGTTGTTGATAAAAGCCAACTAGAGCAGTTCATCAATGTGTTAGTCTTTCACAAGTCAATCATAGGAACGTGATGAAACTATGAGATGTTGCCTAGAGATAGACATTCCTTTAATTATATCTGAATTCATTTCTAATGGCATATTGTACGATCGTATTCCAGACGATACCAATGAATTCCAATTTCTTTGAACAAGAGATTGCAAATTTCTATGTAGGTTAACTGCATGGGCCTCACTTACTTACATTCGTCAACTTCCATCCCAATATACCATACGGACATCCAAACCACCTCAAGTATGTGCCACGTCATCAAAAAATCAGTTAGATTAGTTATTTATGTTAGTTTGTCTCGTGTGTACATGTAATGCTAAGTATAAATGCTGAACCTCTATATCACTTCAAGATAATAAGAAAATAACAGATAGACAGTACACTGCTCTCTTCTCTTTCTCACTTTAAAGCTTTCTCTCTCTTAATTTTCTCTCTGCAACTCTTTCAAAGTTTTATGGTATCAGAGCAAGATCAGATCTTCATAAAACAATGGCAGAAACAAGTGAAACAACCAGTGCCACAAATCAGAGTTCGAATTCTTTCCCCATGGCTAATATTACAAATTTTGTTTCTACAAAACTCAATGGTGAAAACTATCTGAGTTGGAAACACCATATGATAACTGTCCTAAAAACCTTGGGGCTTTCAAATCATGTAAGTTCAACAACCTCTCCTACTCTACAATCTAATTCTCAGTTTGAAAATTGGTGTAAATCAGACAATTACATTTCTGCGTGCATAAATGCTACTCTTGACCCTAACATTGTTCACTTAGCAATTGATACCAGTTATGCCTTAGAATTGTGGAATATTTTGGAAAGTTTGTATCTACAGCAGGTCTTCGCTAAAAAATTTCAATTAAGAATGAAATTTTAGAGTATGAAACAAGGAATTATTTCTGTTACAACATTTTGTGACTCAATCAAGAAGGTTGCAGACTCACTTCGGTCAATTGGAGAAAACATACCAGAAACAGAACTTGTTCTACAGACCTTACAAGGTTTGAACTCAGTCTATAATATGTTCGTTCTAAACATTGAAAACTCTATACAGATTCCATCGTTTGCTCAACTCAGGTCACGTCTTCTAATTTATGAAGAAATAATTAGTCAACAAGAAGAAGGAGGTGTTCCTATTTCTGCTATGAATGCAAACGTAACGATGCCACCACCACACAATACGTTCGAAAACAAAGCCCAAAGTGGATTGAGTTGTCAGATTTGTAGAAAATCTGGACATGAAACTGGTTCATGTTATTTTCGATATGTTCCGATGGAAAACAGAGACAAAGGTAGAAGTGGTGGTCGGATGAGCAACAGTGGTAGTCGATATTTGAGAGGAAATGGAAGAATGAACAATCGAGGTAATTTCAGTGGTCGAAATTGGAGAGGAAGCTTGTCTGGAAAAGGTAGCCATGGAGATTCAAACTTTGGGGCTAATGTGGCATGGAACAGAGAATGTTTTGTGCAAAATCCTAAAAATTTGGGATGGATAAGTGAGCCATCTAATATTGAGAAGTCAAGCCCAAGCCCAAGTTTTAATCACATTCCACCACCTGGATATGTTGTTGGGCCTACTCATGATCCAACTACAACTTATTATGTTGGGCCTGATTTTCATAGAAATTCTAATGCTAATAAGTTTTTTTTGACATAATCACTTTAATAATTGGGCTTCTCAACAACAACAATCTCAAGCAAATTTTTCAGGACCATCAGACGAATTTGCAATTATATGTGTTGCTGTTGATTCGTGGATTCCAGATTCGGGTGCTACTTCTCACATGACACCCGATCCAAATCTAGTACATCGAGCTCAAGTCTACTCCGGTACCAACAAAGTGATTGTTGGAAATGGTACGACCCTTTGCATTACTCATATTGGCCATTTTGAAATTAACTTACCAAATTGCCGTCTAATCTTGAAAAATGTCTTGTTAGTTCCCGATATTTTTCCATTACTCAACTTGTTCGTGATAATCCTCTTGTTGTTTCTTTCTCTTACAAAGGTTTGCATATTCAGCCCTTGACAGGAACAATGCTCCACCACATTCCGCTTAATCAACACATCTATTCCTTGCTTGTTATCTCGAGAGATCTTTGGCACTCGAGACTTGGTCATCCTTCGGACTATGTTTTTACAAAAACTTCGTTTTCTTGTACTTTCAATAAAACAAATAATGTTTGTAATGCTTGTAATATCTCAAAAAGTACCTGTATTCCATTTTCTGCGTCTGTATCTCGGAGTTCAACTCCGTTGCATGTTATTCATTCTGATATATGTGGACCATCACCAATTGTTTCTCGACCCGGTTTTAATTATTTTGTTACCTATATTGACGATTAAAGTCGTTTCACATGGGTTTATCCTCTTGCACATCGCTCTCAAGTTTTTGAATCATTTCGACATTTTAAAAGTCAAGTTGAGAATCTTTTCTCAACTACTATTCAAAGTGATGGTGCCTTAGAATTCACTCAAGGACAAATGGGTTCTTTTCTTTTTGAATCCATCATTGTTCCACGAATATCTTGTCCGTATACCCGACAACAAAACGGTGTGGCGGAGCGCAAAAATCGTCATTTATTCGAAATTGCTCGTGCCTTAATGTTTCATGCTTCTCTACTAATTATTTTTGGTATGATGCATATGCTACTGCAACTTTCTTGATAAATCGTATTCCATCTCAAACCCTATCACGTTGTTCACCGTACGAACTTCTATTTCAACAAGCCCTGTCTTATATCAATCTTCGTACGTTTGGATGTTTGTGTTATCCTTTTCTTGGGGATACTCGTGACGATAAACTATCTCCAAAATCTATTCCAAAACCTTCACATCCCGCCATGTTGTTTTTCCACCATTTTCCTGTTACTACACCTCCGTCACATATTTCAACTAACTTTCCTAATATAACTAATTCTCCATCTTCATCTAATATGCCAATCTCAAATGATCCAGTTCATGTCTCGATGCCAAATGATCAAACTCCTTCATCCTCGGTTCCTGTCATCCAATGATCACTCGTACTTGTTTGGGTAAAATTTCACCAGTCTCGATCACGACCAAAACAGGGAGAACATTTATTACACTTTTTTATAATAAGGTAAAATCATAATACTTTATCCCCTGATCATAATTGAAATTGAAAATTATCTACCTCACGACACTCGACCATGACGTCGTCTCGTTCACACGTCCGTCGTATGGAACCTTGCGACCTCGACCGACTAACATGCGATATTACTGTTACCTTTTCAGTGTTTAAATGCAGGAATCAATGACATTGATGATCAACAACTATAACCGACAAAGGCCATTAACAGCATTAAACTCAACGTCCGTTACAACTGTTACACGAAGCTTTTATGGAGTCAATAAATGCATTCAAAGACTATAAGTACAAGAATTCCCTCCTCATTTGCGGATCATCTCCAACATCCCGAATCATTTGATACCTTGAAGCAAATAATTCTCTCCCAGCAGATCGCTCACGACGCACGACTTTCACACACGACACTTAGTTTTTACACACGATACACCTATTTTTACATTCGATACACTTGTTACTTTACATTTAAAGTCTTTCTTTCATTTGTATTGTAATCATTGTACTCCCAACACCCAAAACATAAGGATATCGCCCCTGTTTGGCGACCATAGTGCAGCGACGACATCATCCCTGTCGTCCGCAGGTTTTTTCCCCGTTGAGGTTTTTCCCGCGTCACCAAAATCTCTGTCTGATTTACTTTTTCTGTCTTTGTCGTACGCTTTGTCAAGAGATTCCTATCTTTAGTTGTTAAATTCCACAATCAACCTTAAGTTATCCTTTTAGACGATTTTTGGCATTAACAGTTTGGCGCCATCCATGGGACCCCATCTAGAGAAAATCTTCGACAAACGTGCGTTTTACTAACGGTTTCTTGGAGTTCCCTCTTTTCTGTTTCAGCAAAATGGCGGGTGATGGAATCCCAGAGTAGATCATTGCCCAGATGCAGGGGAAATTCGAAAATGTACAAGTCACTCCCGGGATAGTCGACGACTATCGCCTGGAAGAAGTCGTCCTGGACCAGAGCAAGCCAGACCAGAAAGTCCTTGTAGGGTCGTCCCTCGATCCCTGCCTAAAGGGAAAGCTAGTATCTTTTTCCAGGAACATGATGATTGTTTTGCCTGGTCGCACGAAGACATGGTCGGCATAGACCCTGGCGTCATTTCCCACAAGCTCAATATCGACCCGTCATTTAAACCTATCAAGCAAAAGCGGCGAAAATTTGCTCCTGAAGGGAATAAGGTGATAAATGACGAGGTCGACAACCTCCTCAAGACAAGGAAATTTCAAGAAGTAAAGTACCCAGACTGGCTTGCTAATGTCGTGGTCGTGGCGAAGAAAAATGGCAAATGGAGGGTGTGTATCGATTTTATGGATCTCAACAAAGCTTGCCCAAAAGATCCATTCCCACTGCCACATATCGATGTCATGGTCGACGCGATAGCAAGACATGAACTATTGACGTTCATGGATACAACCAAATCCTAATGCACGTCGAGGACCAGGAGAAAACCACATTCATGACAGACCGAGGTATTTAATGTTATAAGGTTATGCCTTTTGGACTAAAAAATGAAGGTTCTACCTATCAGCGCCTAGTGAATAAGATGTTCAAAGATCGTCTTGGCGACAAGATGGAAGTTTATATCAACGACAAGCTCATCAAGTCAAAGCAAGCAGTCGACCACGTCGAGCATTTAAGGCAGTCGTTCGACATCCTTCGGGAGTATAGCATGAAGCTCAACCCGACGAAATGTTCCTTTGGTGTCAGTGCCGGGAAATTCCTGTGTTATATGGTCACTCGACGAGGAATCGAGGCCAACCCCGACCAGATCAAAGCTATTATCGAGATCAAATCACCGAGAAATTTCAAAGAAGTCCAAAGGCTCACTGGTCGAGTGGCAGCTTTGAACATGTTTATCTCTCGATCCTCAGATAAATGCTATCTATTTTACAATGTCCTCAGGAAAAATAGAGGCTTCGAATGGACCGACGGTCATGAGCAGGCATTGCAAAAACTTAAAGAGTACATGATGTCGCCTCCTTTGTTGTCAAAACCTCACGATCACGAGGTCTTGCAACTATATTTGGCTGTTAGTCCTAATGCAGTAAGTGTCGTCCTGACACGAGAAGACGAAAAGCAGCAACTGCCAATCTACTATGTAAGTAAGTCTCTCTTGGACGCGGAAACCAGGTATTCCTCTATGGAAAAACTGCTCTTGTCGCTAGTCACAGCCGCTAAAAAATTGCGACACTACTTCGAATCGCATCCTATTATCGTCGTGACTAACTTTCCTCTTAAGTCTGTCTTGAGGAAACCTGAGTTGACAGGTCGTTTGGCTAAATGGAGTATATATCTCAGCAATTACGACATCGATTTCAAGCCCAGTACCGTGATCAAATCGCAAGCATTGGCGGATTTTATTGCTAATTTTAGCCCTTAATTGGAGAAGGAAGCAGACCTCGAAGTGTCAACTGTGACGACTCACGACGACGTGCCTTGGACTCTGTATGTCGACAGATCATCCAACACTAGAGGTTCAGGACTAGACGTCGTCTTAAAGTCGCCACAGGGGGCAAGATGGTATATTCAGTCCGATGCGACTTCAAAACCACCAACAACGAAGCTGAGTATGAAGCCCTGATCGTGGGAATGAATATGGCCCATGACTAGGGGGAAACCGCGTTACATGTCAAAAGCGATTCTCTCCTGGTCGTGAATCAGATCAATGGGGAATTCACGACCAAAGATTCAAAAATGACAGCGTACCTAAAGGTAGCGAAAGAAAGATCCAAAAAGTTTAAATCTTTTTCTATCGAAGAGATTCCAAGGGACCAGAACACTCAAGCAGATGCTTTAGAAAACCTGGGGTCTGCACTGGTCGAACCAATATTCCACAGTATTCCCATGATTCATCTGGCGACCTCGTCCATCGAAAATGTCGATGTCGTCCAGATCGAAGACCAAGAAAATGATTGGTCGTGCGATATCAGAAATTTCCTTATGCACGACCAACTCCCAGAAGACAAGATGGAAGCTCGAAAGATCAGATTCAAATCATCCAAGTATGTCATGATCGGAGATAGGCTCTATCGACGATCATCGACAGGCTTAAACCTAAGATGCGTCATCAACAAAAGTCAAGTTCATAAAATCCTTCAAGAGATGCACGATGGAGAGTGTGGCAATCACTCAGGAGGTCGCAGTTTGGCTAATCGTATCTCTCGACAAGGATATTTTTGGCCAACACTGCGACAAGACGCCATCGGGTATGTCCAGAACTGTGATCCCTGTCAACGATATTCAGGTATGTCCCAAAAACCTTCTGGACCTTTACACTCGACACTGATCCCATGGCCCTTCATGAGATGGGGGATGGACATTGTCGGCAAGTTGCCACCTGCTCTAGGGCAAAAGGTATTCCTCCTTGTACTTACAGATTATTTTTCTAAATGGGTAGAAACGGCTTCTTTTTCCCAAGTTCGGGACTAGGAAGTCATCTCTTTTATCCAGACTAACATTATATGTAGGTTTGGGATTCCATCCGAAATTGTCTGCGACAATATATCCCAGTTCATAAGCAACAGGACTCGACAGTTCTGTGAAGATCGTAATATCAAGCTGACGACCTCGACCACAGATATCTCCAAGCAAACGGACTTGCTGAGTCAAGCAATAAAACCATTATTGCTTCGATCAAGAAAAGGTTAAAGGCTGCAAAGGGAAAATGGGTCGAAGAACTCCCTTCGGTCCTGTGGGCGAATCGCACGACACCACACACGTCCACAGGGAAACCCCTTTTCTCTCTAGTCTACGGTTGCGAAGCAGTCCTGCCGATCTAGGTCCAGCTCCCGACCTCGAGGCATATTTCCTTTCGATCACAACCTGGTTGATTTAAGCTATGACCTCGATGCCCTTGAAGAGCTTAGAGAATCAGCCTTGATCAGAATGGCATCACAGAAGCAAGCAGTCGAGCGGCATTTCAATAAGAAAGTCAAAGTTAAAGTCTTTCAAGAAGGAGACTACGTCCTCCGTCGAGTGTTCCAAAGCACTCAAGAGCTCAATGCAGGTAAGCTTTCCATTAAGTGGGAAGGTCCTTATCGTATCTCAGAAGTCGTGGGTAAGGGTGCCTATCGGCTCCAAACCCTCGACAACCAAGATATCCTACGTAGCTGGAATGCAACACATCTAAAAATGTATTTCTTCTAAACCCCTTTTCTTTCATACAATTTTTTATTCATCGTGGCGGTTACTGACTTAAGCATCGGAGGGTCGTTGGTTAGCCAACGACCAACCTCTGACAATATTTTATCGCAGGATCGCACGACATAAGTTACTAAGTCTATCACATGACATCAGTACACTTTCGCAGGATCGCATAACATAAGTAACCGGGTCTACTATATAACTTTGCTATCTTGTCGCATGGACGCATGGTTCAGACTCGTCGCATGATTTTAATTATGCAATCGACCCACGATCTAAGTGTTTTAACTTAGAAAAATCTCATGTTCTGAATGTATGCTTTGAACGCACGTACACATGTTTGCTCACACGATTTATGTTCTAATCGTTATCTTTCAATAAATGCCTTCGTCGCACGTGTCTATGCTTGTTGTATATACGACTTATGTTTATTCTCATACGATCAGCATTATGCTCGATATTTGTTTATTGATTGACAATAAAATAATGCACAAACTCAAAGGAAATGTAAATTTCATTCCATTAAACGGTCAGGTACATTCAAATAACCCGACCACTAATGATCAAGTGATAAAAACAAAAATAACAAAGATTTTTTCTAAAGCTGAAGAGGAGCGTCGGTCGCATCCTTGCCAGAGGCCTCACCCATTAAACCCTCGACCACCTCCTCCTCCCCCTCCTCGACATCCTTCTCGTCATCTGAATCGAGATCTCTCGCAGATCCGACATCCTTCAGGTAAATGGCAAGCTCCTCCGACGCCGAAGCAAGAGGGTTCTTCCCCAATAGGTGCTGCCGCATGATCGCCGCCCGGGCGATCAAGTGAGCCAAGCCAAAGACGGACTTAGCCTCGTCTTTTAGGTCCTTCACCTCTATCTCTAGACCCGTCGCCCTGGACTTGGAATCCTCAGCTTCCTTTGCGTTCACAGCCAAGGATTCCTTAATCTTGTCCAACTCCTCCCTTTGATCGGCGATCATGGACAGGGACTGCGTCAGACGATGGTTCGCCTCATCCTTTGCATGTCCGACGACCTCTAACTCCTTCAGGGCCCCATCGAGACGTTTGGACATAGCCTCTTCACGCTCTACGGAGACGTTCACCCTGTTCAATGCCGCATTCCCCCTCTCGTGAGCAGCAGACACCAGACCCCTTATCTTCGCCGTCTTGGCACACAAGGCAAGGGAAGACTGGAACGCCTGTAGAAACATAAGCAAGCATTGTTAATAAGCATGCGACAAAGTAAACATCGACAAAATAAAATAAGTCTTGAAAGAAAGACTTACCATGAACGCCAACCCAATGACACGGGCTCCCGTCTCCTCGATTGGGAAACCCTTGAAACGCTCCTTAAAAGAAGGGAGCAAATATTTCCCCAAATGAGGGAACATGTTCGTCCCGTCTAGGACATTATCAACCATAAAGTCCGACAGCAACGTAAAGTTAATCGTCATGACCTTGGCCTCTCCCGGCGTCTGATCCTTGCCCTTGTCGGCCGACGAAGGGATCGACGCGGTAGACGGGGACTTCATCGTTTTCGCCGAAGGCACCAAACTGATAGGTGTCACAGCAATTGCACTAGAAGACATCTTCGTCTTCATAGGCGATGCGACCTTCGCCTTCTCAGGCGTAACGACTCTCGACGAGTCATCAACCCTTAAAGACTGTTCCCTTGGGATCGTCATCTTTGTCTTCGGTAAAACCCCTGACCCAGTGGTCGAGGTCCTTTGCCTCTTTTCCTTGCTCTTACGGGCGAGCTCAAGTTGAGCTGCTCTTTTAGCAGAGACAGTCGGCACCGTTGTCTGAGATTCTCCTGGAAACAAAGAAGAAATAAGTGTTACACAATAAGCATAAGAGAAAAAGATCAAGATCAAGCAGAAGGGAATGTGAAGATACACTTACCGGTCATTTCTCCTTCTTCTCTCGACTCTTCCTCTTCCTCCCCTGTCTCCTCTTCTCCCTCTTCTTCCTCATGTTTTTCTCCCAGATTCTCTCCTAAATATACCAAGTCTTCGTCGTCGCCCACCAATTATCGTACGACAAATGACCGTTCTACAGCACCGAACGCCAAGAATGTGTCGACCTTTGCTTGAGAGTTGGCGTAGGGCTTCACGTCCTCAAACTTAATTTCTGTCGATACGGAGAAGGCAGGTCAGAAATGAGTAAAAAAGTAACACACGACATACGACAAAAAACTAGTAAATCTCACCTGACACATTCCAGTCGGCCCTTATACAGCCACTCTCAGAGTCAAGAGTCGACTTACGCACGAATGCGTACCTAGTCTTCCACTTACGATCGTTTACAGCAGTCTTTAGGACCAATGTATGATCGCCTTTAAACCTAGAAAATAGGCTATAACGATGATATATGTCCCTCTTGACTTGATAAGCCAAGAGGAGGT
Organism: Saussurea involucrata; assembly: GCA_033807775.1. Classification (NCBI taxonomy): domain Eukaryota; kingdom Viridiplantae; phylum Streptophyta; class Magnoliopsida; order Asterales; family Asteraceae; genus Saussurea; species Saussurea involucrata. The sequence goes on along the minus strand of CM066322.1, from coordinate 75,505,311 downwards.
CGCGTACGTTCATGGGAGATTCCCATTTTTCGGTAAGGCGTTTAATCACTTGTACGACTCGCCAGAATTGGGGTATTAATTGGCCCGGTGCTAAATCGAATTCAAGCATAAAAGCCTTGGCCAAAGGCGAGTAAGGCCATTCGAAACCTACCTTAAAGGGGTATTCGTATATCACGATATACCCCTCAGGACACTCATTCGGTCGGGTCTGACCTGCTCTAATCAATATAACCCCCGCAGGGATTTTTGCTAGACTCCTAAGATCATCGAGATCCGCTTGTTCTCGAATAGAACTTACAGGTTCAATCGACATTCCTAAACAGACTTATAAGAGATCAAAAAATCGTACCTTATATATAGGCGCTCTAAAACCTCGAAATTCCTAACTGTGTCGAAGATTCTTGCAGGTTTGGAAAGGATTTGGCGAAGAACAAACAAGAAATCAAGAAGAAATCTCTGCCTTAAACTCTCTGAAATCGTAAAAAGGAAAAAAATACATCGTGGTCTCTATTTATGTAAACGATCGTGTCAGGTCGAATCCCTCGATGATCGACGTGTACCCTTGTCTTTTCGTATGACCACACGGATCGTCGACACCTGGCAATGACAGCTGCTAAGCATAATCGTGCGTCAGCGTGACGTCACGATCTTATCCTCTTTTCGACTTCCTCTTTAGTTAGAATTGAACCGATCCAGTTCCAAGACAACTAAGGTAACTTTCGACACGTGTCACGACCCTAGACGTCCGACTGACAAAATTTAAAATTTGAATTTGCCATTCTATTTTCAAATTTTGGGGGCAAACTGTTTGGGTAAAATATCACCAGTCTCGATCACGACCAAAACAGGGAGAACATTTATTACACTTTTTTATAATAAGGTAAAATCACAATACTTTATCCCCTGATCATAATTGAAATTGAAAATTATCCACCTCACGACACTCGACCATGACGTCGTCTCGTTCACACGTCCGTCGTATGGAACCTTGCGACCTCGACCGACTAACATGCGATATTACTGTTACTTTTTCAGTGTTTAAATGCAGGAATCAATGACATTGATGATCAATGGCTATAACCGACAAAGGCCATTAACAACATTAAACTCAACGTCCGTTACAACTGTTACACGAAGCTTTTATGGAGTCAATAAATGCATTCGAAGACTATAAGTACAAGAATTCCCTCCTCATTTGCGGATCGTCTCCAACATCCTGAATCATTTGATACCTTGAAGCAAAGAATTCTCTCCCAACAGACCGCTCACGACGCACAACTTTCACACACGACACTTAGTTTTTACACACGATACACCTGTTTTTACATTCGATACACTTGTTACTTTACATTTAAAGTCTTTCTTTCATTTGTATTGTAATCATTGTACTCCCAACACCTGAAACATAAGGATATCGCCCCTGTTTGGCGACCATAGTGCAGTGACGACATCATCCCTGTCGTCTGCGGGTTTTTTCCTCGTTGAGGTTTTTCCCGCGTCACCAAAATCTCTGTCTGATTTACTTTTTCTGTCTTTGTCGTACGCTTTGTCGAGACATTCCTATATTTAGTTGTTAAATTCCATAATCAATCTTAAATATCCTTTTGGACGATTTTTGGCATTAACAGTACTCGTGATCACACTTGAAATCAAATACCTTTTCCTATCATATTCTCTATTATGCTAATTCTACTCAAGATCGTACCCTACTCCCGATACCGAACTAACTACATTTTCTCAAGCCCAAAAATGGCCAGCTTAGTGGGATGCAATGCGATCATAAATTTCCGCACTTCACTCTAATGGCACTTGGACGTTAGTTCTTGCTCCTACATGTACTAACATTGTTGGATGTAAATGGGTCTATCGTATTAAACGACATCCCGATGGAACTGTTAGTCGATACAAGGCTCATCCCTATCCCCGTCTCCGCCGGGGAATATCATCATATCCCCATCCCCATCCCCACCGGGGAACGGGGATCCCCAACGGGGAAACGGGGATTTTTCCCCGATCTAAAAAAAAATATTTTAACACAAAAATAATTATTTTAATGCAAAAAAAAGTTATTTTAATACAAAATTACAACATCATATAGTAATTAATAACCTAAAACAAAAAAAAATTCAACCTAATCCAAAAAAAACTTAACGTCACACGTACCAAAACATATCGAGTAATATCCAAAACCATATCGAGTAATTATATATTGATTTGGCGTGCAAAATAAATACTAATATCCGAAAAATAACAATTTTATATTCTAAACCTAGTTAGGAAATAGGAAATTATGAATTACCGATTTAGCTTAATAAATAATATATATTTAATTTATTAATTTAAATATACAACGGGGACGGGGCGGGACGGGGAGTGTCATACCCGTCCCCGTCCCCATCCCCGATTTGAGACAAACGGGGATCCCCGTCCCCATCCCCATCCCCGGTTTAGCGGGGAATCCCCATCCCCGATCGGGGCGGGTGGGCCGGGTTCCCGACGGGTCGGGGCCCATTCACATTCCTAGTGCCACGTCATCAACAATTCAGTTAGATTAGTTATTTCTGTTAGTTTGTCTAGTGTGCACATGTAATGCTAAGTATAAATGTTGAACCTCTGTATCACTTCAAGATAATAAGAAAATAACAGAGAGAGAGAGAGTACACAACTCTCTTCTCTTTTTCACTCTAAAACTTTCTCTCTCTTAATTCTTCTCTCTGCAACTCTATCAAAGTTTTACCGCCTATATACTCTTGGATTATAAATATAGAGCCAAAGTTTCCGATTTTAAGACTTCAAGGTTTGTATCAATAGATCAATCTCACTTGACTACATTAGTCAAATTAAGGTACATTTGGCTACCGACCCGGAGTACGTCCAATCTAGTCAAATCACTGAAATCAGTGGTGTTTATAGTTTTGGAGTTGTTTTGGTTGAACTCTTGATAGGAGATAGGCCAATTTATAGATTTGGTGAGAATAGAAGTTTGGTTGCACACTTTTTGTTGGCTATGGAAGAAGATCGTGTTATGTCTATTTTTTATGCTATGGTTATTAAGGAGGGTACCATGGATGAGCTCTTGGCAGTACCTAACCTTGCAATATTCCAATGCTTAAATTTTAATGGGGAAAGATAGGCCAACAATGAAAGAATTTGTGGTAGAGTTAGAAAGCATCCAAAAATAGCACGTTCCCTTTACGGTTCAAACAAATTTCAAACAAGTGATGTACAAGGAGGAATTGGAGATGGTAACCCATGGTGAGTCATCAACATCGACATCATCCTTCATACATCTTTGAAAGCATTAGTCAATAATGCAAAAATGTCATTCGTTTTCCATTGCATAATGAAGGTACATTGTCATATAGTTAAAGGGTATGATATATGTTGAATGAGTCACTCGACTTTGTAGGAGTTTGTTCTCAAATAACTTGAAGATTCTCTTCCACTTCATTTTTCATGTTTACTAGGTAGGCTAGTTGAGAGTTTGTTGCTCAACGAATCTCTCTTTCTTTTGCTTTCATCTACTGCCTATTATAGGCTCTTTCTCTTATTCAATAAACAAGTAGTGCAAGCCTCTTCTTCTCTTATCATCACTTATAAATTATCCAACAAACCGCTATCAGAGTCGGGTTTCTTTCCCTGTTAAATACGGCAACAAGTTCAACCATGATCAATGTTTCATCACCACATATTCCAGTTTTCAAAGGTGACACGTAGGAATATTGGAGCATCAAGATGAAGACGTTCAAATCTCAAGAGCTTTGGGAATTAGTTGAGAATGGAGGTGTTAAACCAAGTGATGATGAGGCAAAACAGAAGGAGAATATAAAAAGGGATGCAAAAGCATTATTTTTTATCCAACAAGCAGTAGATGAGTCCATCTTCTCTCGGATTGCAGCACCAACAACGGCTAAGCAAGCCTGGTCGATCTTGAAAACATATGTTTCAAATGATTATAGTGATCAATGTTATGTGCTTGTTTATCGTTTTTGTTGAGAGTTTAGGTTTATCGGTTCCCCGTTAAAACTTGTTTGAGGTTATTTTTAGGTCTTGAGTTAATTTCGATCAAGTTCTTATTCGTTTCGATCACTATTTCTGTGTTTGAATCGAGTGTGGTGTGATCGTGATTTACAACATTTGGTATAAAGGTTTGGAACATTTTCCCAAATACAAATTCTTGAAAATCCATTTTCTCAAATACCCTATCGTTTCCCAAGCTTAAAACTGCAAAAGAAATAAATGGAAATATAAAAAAGAAATGGTATATTCTTCATACTTTCGAGCTTATCCAATATCCCTCAAGTTCCTCTCTCTCTCTCTCTCTCAAATTTTGTAGGTGTGTGCAGGGGCGGACCCATAATTTTAATAACTGGTCACCCTCGTTTGTTGCTTGAATGAATTTCGGGATGGAATTATGTTAAGGAGGAGAGTTTGTAATAACTTAGTTTGTTAATAGTGTAAAGTTTAATGGCTTACTTTTAAAGAGGCATACTTTTGAAGGGCCATTTATGTAAATTTGGGGTTTTAAAGACTTATCCTAAAAAAAATTAACCGACTTCATTCCATACTTCTTCTATTTTTGGTATGTGGCTTTAGAGAGAAAGGGAGAGAGCCGAGAGCTTTATAAGGAGGCAATGGATTTTGTCAAAGTTAGAAATTTCGAAGATATTTGGTTGGGGTTATTTCTTTCTTAAGGTGTTCGGTTTGAGCAATTTTAACCGTTAAGGCTCGGGATGAAATATTTGGACTTGAGGCGAGTTTTCTTTTTAACTATTTTTGAACTGAAATGCGTTTATTATAAAATGGTTAACTTTATTATATGAACGATATAGATATGTCAGATTTTGTTATAAATGGTTATGTTACGGTATTGCACTATCGCGCTGTGCTAGAACGCCAACAACACTTATCGCGTTGTGCTAGAACGCCAACAACACCATCGTGTTGTGCTAGAATGCCAACTTCACTATTATCGCGTTGTGCTAGAACGCCAGCAATATTGTGAGATGTTGTGCTTGAAGGCCAACGAAGTGTATTGTGAGATGTTGTGCTTGAAGGCCAACGGAGTGTATTGTTGAGTTGTGCCCGAGTGCCAACGATTGATTATTAATCAAAGGTTTTTATATAAGCTGTTTTAATGCATGGTTTTATATAAACTGATCTAATAACGGTCTTGAAATGACAGATATTATCTCACTAGACCGTTTGGTCTAACCCTCATTTTGTTTTAAAAAATATGCATTTCAGGTGAATTCTATATTGGGATTGCTAGTGTAACACCCTAAAATCAGGGCCAATTTGAACCTTATAATTTAACAAGGTATATCAAAATATCATCCAAACTTTTCTGTATATAAGCAGAGAATTAACTATGAGGGTTCCTTTATACACAAAACGAATTCTCTAAATAATCTATTAATCTAATCATGTTAACTATAATTAGATTAAATGAGTTTTCTAAGCAATCCATCCAAAGCCTCCTCACGTCGTCTAAGTTCTCCGCTTATCATCAAAAGTTGAATACCAAAAGCACTCGTCCTACATCCCATTACTTCCCTGAACTCGTATCTGGTAAGAAGATTGAATTTGAACAATTAGACTTACGCCTAGTGAGAACATCTAAATTCAAATTAAAACATTAACAGCATGAAAACTCAGATATTCAAGCATATAAACAAACCTGGTTCGCCACCATTCTTACCGTACTCGTACTCGTATTATAATGACGGGAATATACTCGATCCCATAAGTATGACAAACATCCCGGAAGTCATAACATCATATTCGTGAGTCTACTACGAATCATCACGGATTCTAGTTTATCGATCAAACCTAAGGACTTTCAATCAATTTCCATATCTTTTTCTTGGAATGGAACAGAAATAACACTTATATATTGCCTATTTCTAATCCACCGAAAGCAAACGGAAATAACAATCACACTTTATCTATTTCACGTTTCCACGTCTTAATTACGAATAGCAGTTATACTTGCCTATTCACTACAGTCAATACGAATAACAACTATATTTTGCCTATTCCACTTCTCAACAAGAATAGCAATTATACTTTGCCTATTCCATTATTTCAACATGAATAGCAGTTTTACCTTGCCTATTCAATCATTTCAATATGAATAGCAATTCTATTTTGCCTATTCAATCATTCCAAGTCAACGGGAATTACAAATTACTTTATGCCTATTCCTCGTTACTAATCACCTCTCGAAATGGGATTAACAATCCACATTATAGGTCAACGGGAATAATCCACGTTAATAATCACCTCTCGAAATGGGATTAACAATCCACATTATAGGTCAACGGGAATAATCCACGTTATTATTCATCTCTCGAAATGGGATTAACAATCCACATTATAGGTCAACGGAAATAATCCACGTTAATAATCACCTCTCGAAATGGGATTAGCAATCCACATTATAGGTCAACGGGAATAATCCACGTTAATAATCACCTCTCGAAATGGGATTAGCAATCCACATTATAGGTCAACGGGAATAATCCACGTTAATAATCACCTCTCGAAATGGGATTAGCAATCCACATTATAGGTCAACGGGAATAATCCACGTTAATAATCACCTCTCGAAATGGGATTAACAATCTACATTATAGGTCTCATCACCACTCGAAATGGGAATTATAATCCACATTATAGGTCAACGGGAATTATAAATTACTTTATGCCTATTCCTCGTTACAATTATTAACAACGCCTATGGATCCATTACATTTACTAACGTATATGTATAATAACACATCACGCTACATCTCAAAACATATTCTTAGTTCTAAGAATATTAAACAATTTATCGTATCTCTAATCCCGTCGGTTTCTCTTCCAAATATCATAATCAGAATTGTTCCGAAATCAATTTACGGAATTATTCTAATAAGAATTCTAATTTAAAATTGAATCCCTAATTGGATTCTAAATTTAATCCGGGTCCATTTAATTTCAGATTTAAAGCCCATTCCGAAACTAAAATCCATACCGGGTCGGTCCATGTCTTCCGGAATTAAAGTCATTCCCGGTTTGGCCCAATTACCGGAACCAAAGTGATTCCGAATCTAAATGTGAGGCCACTTCCGGAATTTATTTCCGGATCTACAATCGAGGCCCATATACCGGATCTTATTTCCGAAACCAACCACATACCGGAAGTCCAATTACCGGGCCCAATTCCAGGACCTAACTATCGGATCCATAAAGCCCATATTCTGGAAATCAAATTATTTAAATCGATACCGGGCTTGGCCCAGTTCCGGAATCTTGTCCAATTCCGGATCCACCAAGCCTATTTCGGAATCCATTAATTTCCGGAACCGAAACCCATTTTCCGGAATTTCCTATTTCCAGAACCAACACCCATTTCCGGAACCAAATGTAATTTTCTGGAACTACCCCAATACCGGAACCGAACCCCGATTCCGGAACCCACCAGTTCCGAATCCAAAGTCCAGTTTCGGGACCTCGATACTGGTTCATCTATTCACGTCAATTTAACACAAAAGCTCATCTAAAATACAACTTATTGATCGACTTAAATTCAATACAAACTTACCAACTCATTCAGACAGTTATATACCATTTCTGGTTCAATTTCAACTGTTAATTTCTAAATGAAAGGGATGAACTCACCTGTACAGAAGTTTTAACCCAACGGCCAAAACCTTTCTTCTCTGATTCACCAATCTAAGGAAAAGATTCCACTAATGATACTAAACCAGTCAAGAGATTAAAAATGAAGATTTCAGAATTCTTACCACAAAATCACCGATCAATTCTTCCTCTTTCTCTTCTTCTTTCTTTCTCCTCTTTCTCTCTGAGTTTCTCTCAACCGACTCCCAAAACACTTTTTGAGATATTTTCTCAAAAGATACTGATTACCCTCCCTTAAGGTAATCTCAACTATCAAAGAATGACTAAACAGCCCCTCAAGTTAAATTTCAATATTAACTACAAATTTTGGTCAAAATATAATTTCAACCCTAGAGTTTATAATTACAATTTAGTCCACAACTCAGACTAAATTACAATTTAACCACATTCATATATTAAAATAATATAATGGAGATTCGGGGTGTTACAAATCTCCCCAACTTGAAATTGATTTCATCCCCGAAATCAAAGCTAGATACATAGATGAGGATATTCGTTCTACATACCCTCTTTTAGTTTATCAAGCCACCTTAACACTTCTATGATGTTTCCACGGTGATATCTTTACCATTTCTCGCTCCCCAACTTGGGAACAACATAAAATTTTATAGGTCTCCTTTGGTTATAAATCAAAGCTCTACTCGTCCAGCCTCTGATCTTTGATCGGAATTTAAAATCGAAATTCCCCAGTTAAACTTATCTCTAAAATGTGATTACCAAGAGACAAACTGGTCCATAATCGGGTTGGGTCACAACCTCTACTGAAGATTAGTAGATCAATACTGGATCCGACTGTCCACTTTATCTGCTACTTGTTACCGATTCATCGTTAAGCATACACACATCGCCCTAGAGATTCTCATCTGGAGGGCTCAACGAGCTAACCGAGTAGCACAATTAGTCGTGCTGTACTTGAAACTCTTTTATGTGCAACAACATCGTCAAACGAAATCACCTCCAATTGCCAAAACTATTAGAAACAAGTATGCTTACATAACAATATATTCATAATAACAGTAGCTAGTTGAAATTATGAACATACTATACATAAGAATCCTTGTTACCATCATTACAATTCTTAATTCTCGTATTTCCGTCGACTCTTAAGACCATCTCTACTTAGTGCTTCTACCCATATCTCATAAATCATATCTTAATTCATCTCAACTTAAGTCTAGGTATCTCACAATCATACCTAGTTCACTTAAACTATAGCTCTGATACCATATTTGTTGGTCCCGAAGGGTTATACAAGTTTGTAGAAGGGGGGGGGGGGGGGGGTTGAATACAAACACACAGATTTTACTTTTCTAAATTGTTTATTGATAAATCATTAACAATTTACACCTTGTTGCGGAAACAAGATTAAGGATAAACCTAAATATAAACAAGTTGGAACACTAAGGTTTCTTGCACTAAGAAGGATAAGGAAATTACTAATAATAACCTATATCAAGATAAGAAGGATGAACTTGTCCAGAGTTAGCAAGTTACTTCAAATGAAGTGAGTTCGTCTTCTTATATACTGCATGCATTTAATGCAAGTCAGTTTACACTTTACACGTGTCATCAGCTGGTTGGTTGCATGTCATTGACCTTTGTTGACAACCTTAGTAGCCGCATGGAATGAACAGTGTAGTATCAGAGTGGTTGTACGATTTCATATAATAAGGTTCTTTTTCTGACATCTCGTACGGAATCGTGCAAGGGAGGTTAAGACAACAGTATTTTAAACGGAGGACTTCATGATCAGCTTTAGTTGAATCAGAGCTTTATCATATTATCAGCGAATGGTAAAGTTCAGCGATAGCTGAAGTCTTGTACTTGATACTTCACGTTGAGTGGACAAATCTGAGTCTTCGCTGATCCGCATCAGTTCATTAGGAGACTTGTCGCTGGTTCTTGAGCTTGATCTTCGACTTCAGCGTAGAACCTATGTTGACGTGAAACTTGTCTTCAGAGATCATTAGTAAACAACTAACATATCAACGATCACCATAAGGACTGAACAGACTCAGAGCATTATGGTGAACAGTGTTCGCTGAATGTTTAATCTAAAGAGCGAGAGTTCCTATCAGCGGTACTGTAAGATCTTAGTACTTATCAGCGATAGTGAAACTCTAATACATATTGTTTACTTACAATTTTCACTAAGTATATAAGAGAGGGTCATTATCAAATCACTGAGGGTTTGGATCAACAATCTCCCCCTATTTGATTATGACATAGCAACAGAGAAAATTGCTATTTAGTGAAAAACATAAGGATAAAAAGAACTCATAAAATATTTGTCCCTTTTACTGTTTTCTGGGATCTTTTCTGTACTGATGGAGTAAAGTAATTTCGCTGAAATCTTTCTTTAAAACTTTGAATCAGGTTACAAAGGGAAATGGAAAGATTACAAGTACAAGCGAAATAAATTACAAGTACAAAAGAATAACTGATACAATAGAGAAATGGGCGATCATATCAGCTTATAAAGGGTTCTTCCTTAATGAGAAGTTCATCAAGGGTCATTGATGTGGGAATCATCCAGTCAGGAACAATTACACCTTGTTTTCTTTTTATCAGTGCTTCTTCAAAAATCAAGGGTTTCAGATGTCTTGCCTGAAGGTCATTCCTAAAGTCACACCAGTAGATAAGATCTCTCAGCTGTTCGATGGGAGTGATGTGAAGTTCAGAGATGCGTTGAAAACGCTTTCGACCATCGTAGTCAAGGAAGAATATCCCGTAGGGTTCGCTTATGACTTTTCCAGGGATGAAAGTCTCACCTTCAGGAAGAGATGTGTCAAGTCCGGAAAGATCAGGGTCAGGACCAAGGACTTCAGCTCGGGAAAAATCAATACCTATTTCATTTCGAATGATAGGGCCATCATTTGAAGATTTAGACTTCTTCTTCTTCGATGAAGCCTTTCTTTTCTGACTTTCGAGAGGAGGAGGAGGAATATCCACACAAGAATAGACCATGTGGATCTGCTTGTTTATCAGCTTTTCAAAATGTTCTTTGTACTTAGATTGAGACTTCTGTATGGCTAACCTGATCTCCAACCATTTAGAGAGACCGTACTTCGTTATGGCATCAGCATAGAATTTCTCGTACTGGTTATTGTCTCTGAATATCTCGATTTCAGCGATTGCAATTTTCAGGGTTGATCTTCCACTGATGAGTACCTTGTTGATTCTGGCAGGAGAGAATCTGAAGTTGACCTTTTCTTTGCACCAGGCTAAAGTGGACTGAGACACAGTTCTCTTTTCTTCAGTGATCTTCTTGGCATCTTCCCATAGCTGACGTTGAACTTCAATTGGAGCTCTTTTCAGCTTGGGGTCTTTCACTGATCGTTGAGAAAGCTGGATGGCGTATTCTCTGTCCTTTTCTTCAGCTTCTTTTCTTTCAGCGAGTAGACGTTCAGCTCTGAGGTGATCCTTGAATTCCTTTTTAGAGAGTTTGAACTTTGGAGGAATGGAAGGAAGTTGATCATGCCTCAGAATTATTCGTTGATCTTCGAACTGCTTTATTATCTCTTCTCTTCTTTTCTGATCCTCTTCACTTAGCTTTTGAGGAGCTAAGGAAGGTCTGCGTTTGTGCGAGAGTAGTTGTTCTTCAGGTTCATCAGTCTCAGAGATCAAATCCAAGACTGGATTATTTCTTCAGCAGCAGCTGGTATTATTGTTGGTGAAGTCGCAGTTGTGGAAACTTCAGCGATATCCTCAAACAGGGGAGAGGACTAGCTAAAACACAGCGATCTTACGAGTAAGAACTTGGGTAGAATCAGAGAAAGGAAATTGGTTTAAGTGTATAGGCTTGGATAGTAGAACTGATAGTGTATAGATAGAGGAGGGATGGAGTAAGAGATTTTTAGTGTACCTGACAAACCGGCTTTTCAAGCAAGATCGTCAGATTGTCATCTTCAGCGACGCTTTTTCCTTTGCCTTTCTCAGCTCCAGATGCTGAGGGCTTTGATTTGGTCCGCTCCCCTGATGGTTCTTTTATCGAGATCCCCTTGAGAGCTATCGTCCTCTGAGCAGGCTTGACAATGAAGGAGTCATCATCATCGTCATCGTCATCATCATTCTTTGGAGAAGATGATGGTTCATCATCATATAGATCGATGGCTTCTTCTTCTTCAGCTTCAGATTCGGATTCTTCAGCTTTTTCTTCAAGTTGCTCCCCCTCAGATACAGAGTCAAGCTTCTCGGTTTCCTCAGGGTTTTCATCTCCCTGAGGTCCAGCGTTGGTTGCTTCAGCTGTCTTCTCACTCTCTTCAGCAAGAGTGAGGTCTTGAGTCTTCTTCTCCTCAATAGATTCATCATGGAGAAGGTCTTCAGAGTTATTCTTCTCCCCCCCTTCTTCATGATGAATGGGGGAGGAATGGGTCTACTCAGCAGCTGTAGTTTCCCTGTCTTCTTGGCCAGAGAATCCTACATAATCTTCAATCTTTGATAATCTGTCTTCAAGGCCAGATATAGCAGGATTGATCTTCAAGAGAACATCACGATCAGCTTTAGTGAATCCCTCAGGTGCAGGAGCAGGAGCAGGAGCAGGAGCAGGGGCAGGAGCATTCGCTTTGTTCAGTAGCTGCTCCATCATAGTTTTCATCGAACCAACGTCAGCCTTCACAGAACTTATGTCAGTCGTCAGAGAGATCACATTTGTCTTTACAGCAGACATATCTCCCTCGAGTGTTCCAACCGATGTCTTCAGCGTTGTTACTTCGCTGGACATGGATGAAACTGAAGTCTTGATGGAGAGGTAGTCTGTGTAGATGTCAGCGAGCACCTTGGCGAAGTCGCTGAGGCTTTTGTCAACCTTCTCCAAATCCTCTTTGGAGGCTTTTTCTTCCACCACTTTAGTCAGCTTTGAAAGATTCTCTCCAGCGTTTGTTACAGCTGTAGAGTTGTCGGAAAGAGTGGTGGTGAGACCTGTCAGCTTTGTCTCCACGTTCTTCAAAGAATCGTTGAGATCTCCCAAATTAGGACCTGTAACAAATAAGTACTTATGAACAGAGGAAAGCTCAGAAGTTTGGGGTTCAGTTATAGTGTTTATGGGTTGGTGTATACCTGCAGGAGGATTGATGAATTCGTTGAAATCACGGTGTCCTAAAAAGTGTTCCATGTCGTCAGCGAGAGTACGGGTACGCATGGTTAGTTCTGCAGGTCTTGTCGTCATTATTCCTTGAGAAGCGTCAGCTTTGGCTTCTGGAGGAATGATGGCATCTCTAGTGATTTTTGGAAGAGAGTCCAATAGATTGGAGGGAGAAGCGATGGTTGAGAATTTTGGTTGGGTACGGAGTTCAGCGTTGGATTCGCTGAGAATCGCTTTTGCAGTCTTTTGAGAGACTGGAGGAGGTTGGGTAGTTTCCAAGTTTGTAACTTCAGCGTGTAGAGACGCTGAAGCTGGGATAGAATGGGTAGCTTGTTCAGGTGTGGCAGAGCGTACCACAAAACTTTCCTTCAGCTCTTCAAGATGAGCTGAGGAGTCTTCAGCATGAGATTGCTGGGGGGGTTTGCTCCTTTGTTTTCTTGATCCTTTTAGAACCAAGTTGGGTTGTAGAGTGTTTCCTTTTTCTTGAAAGAGTGGATTTTGTGGCCTGGGTATCAGCGATGGGTATTGTCGCTGAAGTAGCCGCAGAAATAGAAGAAGTAGAGTGAAGAAGAGTTAAAAGGGTAGAAAGTCGTGCCTCGTTTTCCACCGGTTTGAAGTCGAGTACCATAGGGCCAACCTGAGAGAGTTTCAGGTCACCCTCTTGTGGGTAGCTGTCCTTCAGGCCTGTCTGGAAGACGGTGCTGATGAATCGTGGGTATGGAACCCATGGAGGTCTGTCAGCGGCAGAGTCTACTTTTTGCACTAGGTCATCATAGATTATTGATGCCCAGACTATGTGTAGACCTTTCAGCAGAGCGTATCCCATTGCTTGTTGAGGTTGAGCGGCTTGGTCAGAGGAGCCGGTCTTAGCAGTCATGCAGCTGATTAAATGAGCGAAAATGAAGTTCATCTCGCTGGGCATTTTCAACTTTTTAATGAGGGTCAGCTTCTTCTCTGGATTCTTGTCTCTCCCAGTTTCCCATATGTAGCCCATTGCATCAAAAAATGCGGTAATGGCTTCCCTGTCAGCGAGTCTTTTGTGGTCAGGGAAAGGAACAAAAGGTTTTTCTTTTGTGGCTATGGGAAGGTTCAGGGATTTGCGAAGAATGGCAGGGGTGATTTTGAACATGCCATAATTTGTATCACAGAGAATACAGTCAATTGTTTTCGAGGGATCTTTGGCGGATGGTAGCTGAGTGTGTCTGGCAGAGTACCAGAATTGGGATAGTAGTAGCTGATTGGCAGGAGGAGTGATTGTCAGGGCTGTTGAGATACAACAATTTTTCAGGAAGCTCACAGCATCATCCAGATGTGTGACTTGCTTTCGAGGAGGAAACTCGAGAAGCGCATACAGGTTGTTAGACTTGGTCCAATCTATTTCTTCTAGAGAGAACTTGACCTGTGGAGCCTTGATTATTTCTAGTTCCTCAGCAGCATCAACAGTTTTCTCAACGGTAGAAATGTTAGCAGAGGCCATTTCTGTATTATCAGTTCAACCAAAGATGTTAACAAATAAGAATTATCTTAATGTGGAAAGATTTTCCAATAAGATGGTTCGAATTTTGTCCATTTCATTCAGACAAAAATGTCTTAATGAAGATTAGGGTTTTTCTTGTTTTTGAAAAACGAAATGTAAACCCATTTTGTTTTGTTTTCCAGTTTCTTTTGAAGAAAGATATTCTGGAAACGAATGACGAACAAGTTTAAGATTTTTGCATTTAAAACTTGAAGAACAAACATGAAATGTTGTGTTCATAAAACCATGAAAGAAATGATTTTATTTTTGAGAAGTTCTTTTGTTTGATCTTGTTAAAACAATGAGAAGATCAGAAACAAGTTATACACATTTGGTAAATAGTAAGAACATATTAACCTTCGATGTTTGATGAAGAAGATGATGAATAGTTCTGGAAATATTGAGCACAAATGCAACAGTGAAATCTTTTCTTGCGGAGGAAGTTGTTCGCGTAAAAGGAAAATATAAACCAAGAAGTTGTTTATATAGAGAGAATTTAGAGAGAGAAAAACTTGAACGGGAAAGTTTTTCATCATGACACGGACACGTGTTTGCATTTGATTGGGTGGTAAACGAAACGTGCAAACGTGTGTCAGAAAAAGGAACGTGCCAGGGCTTATCCGTTGCAATGACGTCACAACTGTCCTTTCACATTATTTTACGATGTCTCTGAGGTTTTGAAAGCTCAGGGACTCTTTTGAAAACATGAAGCACTGAATAGAAATATCAGTGAAGATTTTAGAAATTTCAAAGTATCGCTGTTAAGGAAGAGATATTCAGCGATGCAATGTTTTGAAATCTTGCATTTTCATGCGATTGTCAGAGAGAGAAAAACATACCTTGATATCAGCGAATCAAGTTTATTCAGAGAGAAGATGATAGAATAGGTTATACATGTTGATTTTATCCGAGAGTTATACAAGTTTGTATAATTGTATCGCTGATCAAATGTGAACCGCTGAAGATTTTACTCTTCAAAGTTCAGCATTCCAAGCTCGCTGCTGAGAAAGTTGAATCTTGTCTCATCAAGAGGTTTGGTGAACAAATCAGCTAACTGATAATTAGTTGGGATAAAATGAAGTTCTATATCACCATTCATCATATGATATCTGATAAAATAATATCTGATTTATATGTGTTTCGTCTTTGAGTGTAGCATTGGATTATTTGCTATAGCGATGGCACTTGTGCTGTCGCAATAGATTGGAATTTTTGAGAACTGAAGGTCATAGTCTAGTAGTTGATTTCTCATCCACAAGACCTGAGAACAACAGCTTCCAGCGGCTACATACTCAGCTTCAGCTGTGGAGGTGGACACTGAGTTTTGCTTTTTACTTGTCCAGCTCACCAGCTTTCCACCCAGGAACTGACATCCTCTTGTGGTGCTTTTCCTATCCATTTTGCAACCTGCAAAATCACTATCTGAATAGGCGGTTAGGTCAAATCCTGAATCTTTGGGATACCAAAGACCTAGATTTGCAGTACCCTTAAGGTATCGAAAGATTCTCTTTACAACAATCATATGAGATTCCTTAGGTTCAGCTTGATATCGTGCACACAAACATGTTGCGTACATAATTTCGGGTCGGCTAGCTGTAAGATACAAAAGAGAGCCGATCATCCCACAGTACAGCGTGACATTAACAGGAATACCATTAGTATCCTTATCAAGTATCAGCGGTGGTGCCATAGGGGTTTTCATAGCTGAACTTTGAGTTAAACCGAATTTCTTCAGCATATCTTTAACATACTTTCCCTGGTTAATGAAAGTTCCTTTTTCATTTTGCTTAATCTGTAGACCAAGGAAATATGTTAGCTCACCCATCATACTCATTTTATATTCATTTTTCATTCTATCAGCGAAACGAGTACAAAGCTCAGGGTTAGTACAACCAAATATAATGTCATCAACATATATTTGAACAAGAATGATATGACCTTTTACTTTCCTGAAGAATAGAGTTTTATCTATTTTACCTCGCTCAAATTTTTCAATATGGAGATAAGTGGAAAGAGTGTCATACCATGCACGAGGAGCTTGCTTCAAACCATAAAGTGCCTTATCCAGTTTATAAACATAACCTGGACGCTTAGGATCAGAGAATCCTGGAGGTTGTTCCACATAGACTTCTTCATTCAGCTTTCCATTCAGAAACGCTGACTTAACATCCATCTGATATACTTTGAAGTCTCTGTGTACTGCATATGCTAAGAATAGACGAATAGATTCTAGTCTTGCTACAGGAGCAAATGTTTTGTCATAATCTATGCCTTCCTCTTGTCTGTATCCCTGAGCAACAAGTCGAGCCTTGTTGCGGGTTACAGTTCCATGTTCGTCCAACTTGTTTCGATAGACCCATTTAGTGCCTATCACTGTTTTGTCAGTTGGTCTTCGAACAAGTTTCCAAACTTTGTTTCTTTCAAATTCAGTCAGCTCTTCTTGCATGGCGCTGACCCAGTTTGGATCTTTGAGGGCATCATCTATTTTCTTTGGTTCAGTTAGAGAAATAAAATTAACAAATAAACAAATATTACCTGCACTTCGTCGAGTCTGAACACCAGCGTTTGGATCACCAAGAATTTGATCAATTGGGTGATTTACAGTCCATCGCTGAGCAGGAGCATAAGTCGCTGACTCAATCTGATCTGGAGGAGCTGAAGATGAGGCTTCAACAGCTTCTGGAGTATCAGCTAAGAGAGGAATGCTTGCATTTGTCATTTCATTTACTGATTGCTGAGAAATAGATGGAATGTCTGAGACATTTGGTTCAGCGGCAGGTATAGCGTTTATAGGAACAACTGAGACCCATGATGTTTCAACTTCACTATTCTGCATGTTTGGAATGATAGTAGGACCATCATTTTCAACTGTATGAGCACGAGGAGTGGGAATGTCTTCTGAATCACCAAGATGAGAAAACATCCATTGATTTAGTTCTTCAGTATCAGCGGACGGTTTAGAGATGGCTGAACGGGATTCGTCAAGCGTGACGTGAATAGTTTCTTCTACAGTTTGTCTTCTACGATTGAAGACTCTGAAGGCTTTGGATATTGAAGAATATCCAAGAAAGATTCCATCATCAGTCTTCGGATCAAACTTTCCAAGGGCATCTCTGTTATTCAGTATGAAACACTGACATCCAAAGATGTGAAGAAAGCTAATTGAAGGATTTCTCCCATGAAAAAGTTCATAGGCTGTCTTATTGAATCTTTTGACTATCAGCGACCTGTTTTGCGTAAAACAAGCAGTGTTGATAGCTTCTGCCCAAAACTGAGTAGGCAGGTGAGAATCGCTGAGCATTGAACGTGCAGCTTCAATAATTGTTCTATTTCTTCTTTCAGCGACACCATTTTGTTGCGGTGTTCTCACTGAAGAAAAGTTGTGAGAAATACCCTTACTTTCAAAGAAGGAATCAAGAGAACTGTTTTTGAATTCAGTCCCATGATCACTCCTTATTGAGCGAACAGTCAAGTTGTTCAGGCTTTCCATCTTCCGAACAAAGGTGATGAGTTCTTTAGGGGTGTCACTCTTAGAACGGAGAAACATTACCCACGTGTAACGAGAGAATTCATCAACTATGACCAGCGTATATTTCTTTCCAGCGATGGATTGTTTGTTAACAGGGCCAAACAAATCCATATGGAGTAGTTGTAGAGGAGATGACACTGAGGAGACTTGCTTTGACTTAAAGCTTGCTTTGGTCTGCTTTCGTTTTTCACACGCTGAACATAAGGACTCTTTGGCGTATGAATGTTGAGGTAGACCAGTGACTAACTCTTTTGAAGAAAGAGTGTTCAGTGTCTTAAAATTTAGATGAGAGAGCCTCTTATGCCATAGCCAGTTGACATCAGATGAGGCATTTTAGAAGAAACAGGAGTTCTCAGTGGTTGTTGAGTCCATGTTTATTACATAAACATTTTCCAAACGATAACCGCTGAGAGCTATCTTCTCCTTTTTGTCAGTGACAAAGCATGATTCCTTAGTAAAGATGACTTTGTTATCCTTGTCGCAAAGCTGACTGATGCTAAGAAGATTATGCTCCAGCCCTTCAACATATGCGACTCTTCTGAAGGTTTTTGTACCATTTGAGAGTACACCAAACCCTCGGGTGTGTCCTTTTCCATTTCCAACAAAAGTCACAGAGGGACCCTTCTCTTCCTTGTATTCAACGAGCAGGCTTTTCTTTCCAGTCATATGTCTAGAGCATCCGCTATCGAGATACCAGATACCCTTCTTAACCTGAATTGCAGAGGTTGAAGTGGAGGGAATGTCTGAACTTTCTTCCTCATCTTCAATCTTAGCCATAAGGCAGAGATTGGCTTCATCATCTTCAGAGTCAGATGATGATTCTTCTTCATCAGAAGCGGCCCAATCATAGTTGGCCATAAAGCTCTTGCCTTTCTTCTTAAAGCTTTTCAGCTTTGCATACTTCTCCTTCAGCTTTGCGTATTTGTCATCTTTATTCCTAGGAATAAAGTTTTTCTTTGGGAAAGCTGAAGGTCTAGTGACTTTCTTTGACCTGCACTCATTAGCGAAATGTCCTATCTTTTCGCAGTTAAAACAAGTAGCAGTAGCCTTATCAACAAAAGCTGATGATCTTGGCTTGTCAGTTATGGAAAGAGGTTTGTTCTTTCTAAACATCTTCTTTTTGGCGAATCTCCTGAACTTTTTAGTTAGGAGAGCCAAAGATTCATCATCATCTGAAGAGTCAGAATATGATGACCTTTCAGGGTTGCTTTCCAACTCAGTGATAGTGACCGAGGGTCGCTGAGTGGAAGGTTCCTCTGAGATCAAAGCAACAGGGGTGCTTTTGGAATCTTTTACAAGATTCTTCTTAAGATGACACGATTGCTCATAGTTCAGCATTGTGCCATATAAGGTTGAAAGATTCATTGATTTGAGATCTTTTGACAGCTTAAGACACATTGAATAGTTGTCCCAGCTTTCAGGTAAACATTCTAGAAACTTTGTCAGTACTTCAAAGTTAGAATATTCCTTACCAACCGTTTTCAGATCTATAATTAAACAGTTAAAACGTTGGTGAACTTCAGAGAGAGTTTCATTTTTACCATAAATGAAGCTTTCGTACTGTCTTACCAGGTTGATCTTTCGAGAGTCCTGGACTTCAGTGGTACCTTCATATTGAACACAAATTGTGTCCCACATGGATTTTGATGTTTTCAGGTTCATGACGGAATGGTAGACTTCGTCAGGTAGAGCCATGGATAGTATGGATTTGGCTTTTGTGTCGATAGCCACTTTCTTCTTATCTTCATCAGTCCATTGAAAGATTTCCTTAGGGACCAGCCTTTCTGGAATAGCAGGTCTATTCTCAGCGGCTAGAACTGCAGCATCAATTCTTACAGGGATGTATGGACCATTTTCAAGATAGTAAGGCATAGTAGGATCTACACCTTCTAAGAAGAGAGTCATCCTATTTTTCCATAGATTAAAATTATCTCCAGAAAATCTAGGGGGTTTTGCAAGAGAACCATTGTCGATATAGTTTGTGTTTATGTTGGTAGCCATTTTTAGAAAATAGCAAGGAAGAGAAAAATCTTAGTATAGATTAGATCTTGTTTATGAGATTAAACAAATCTGCTCTGATACCACTTGTTGGTCCCGAAAGGTTATACAAGTTTGTAGAAGGGAGGGGGGGGTTGAATACAAACACACAGATTTTACTTTTCTAAATTGTTTATTGATAAATCATTAACAATTTACACCTTGTTGCGGAAACAAGATTAAGGATAAACCTAAATCTAAACAAGTTGGAACACTAAGGTTTCTTGCACTAAGAAGGATAAGGAAATTACTAATAATAACCTATATCAAGATAAGAAGGATGAACTTGTCCAGAGTTAGCAAGTTACATCAAATGAAGTGAGTTCGTCTTCTTATATACTGCATGCGTTTAATGCAAGTCAGTTTACACTTTACACGTGTCATCACCTGGTTGGTTGCATGTCATTGACCTTTGTTGACAACCTTAGTAGCCGCATGGAATGAACAGTGTAGTATCAGAGTGGTTGTACGATTTCAGATAATAAGGTTCTTTTTCTGACATCTCGTACGGAATCGTGCAAGGGAGGTTAAGACAACCGTATTTTGTACGGAGGACTTCATGATCAGCTTTCGTTGAATCAGAGCTTTATCATATTATCAGCGAATGATAAAGTTCAGCGATAGCTGAAGTCTTGTACTTGATACTTCACGTTGAGTGGACAAATCTGAGTCTTCGCTGATCCACATCAGTTCATTAGGAGACTTGTCGCTGGTTCTTGAGCTTGATCTTCGACTTCAGCGTAGAACCTATGTTGACGCGAAAATTGTCTTCAGAGATCATAAGTAAACAACTAACATATCAGCGATCACCATAAGGACTGAACAGACTCAGAGCATTATGGTGAACAGTTTTCGCTGAATGTTTAATCTAAAGAGCGAGAGTTCCTATCAGCGGTACTGTAAGATCTTAGTACTTATCAGCGATAGTGAAACTCTAATACATATTGTTTACTTACAATTTTCACTAAGTATATAAGAGAGGGTCATTATCAAATCACTGAGGGTTTGGATCAACAATATTGTAACACCCTAAAATCAGGGCCAATTTGAACCTTATAATTTAACAAGGTATATCAAAATATCATCCAAACTTTTCTATATATAAGCAGAGAATTAATTATGAGGGTTCCTTTATACACAAAACGAATTCTCTAAATAATCTATTAATCTAATCATGTCAACTATAATTAGATTAAATGAGTTATCTAAGCAATCCATCCAAAGCCTTCTCACATCGTCTAAGTTCTTCGCTTATCATCAAATGTTGAATACCAAAAGCACTCGTCCCACATCCCATTACTTCCCTGAACTCGTACCTGGTAAGAAGATTGAATTTGAACAATTAGGCTTACGCCTAGTGAGAACATCCAAATTCAAATTAAAACATTAACATATTGAAAACTCAGATATTCAAGCATATAAACAAACCTGGTTCGCCACCATTCTTACCGTACTCGTACTCGTATTATAATGAAGGGAATATACTCGATCCCATAAGTATGACTAACATCCCGGAAGTCATAACATCATATTCGTGAGTCTACTACGAATCATCACAGATTCTAGTTTATCGATCAAACCTAAGGACTTTCAATCAATTGCCATATCTTTTTCTTCAAATGGAACAGAAATAACACTTATATATTGTCTATTTCTAATCCACCGAAAGTAAACGGAAACAACAATCACACTTTATCTATTTCACGTTTCCACGTCTTAATTACGAATAGCAGTTATACTTGCCTATTCACTACAGTCAATACGAATAGCAACTATATTTTGCCTATTCCACTTCTCAACAAGAATAGCAATTATACTTTGCCTATTCCATTATTTCAACATGAATAGCAGTTTTACCTTGCCTATTCAATCATTTCAAAATGAATAGCAATTCTACTTTGCCTATTCAATCATTCCAAGTCAACGGGAATTACAAATTACTTTATGCCTATTCCTCGTTACTAATCACCTCTCAAAATGGGATTAACAATCCACATTATAGGTCAACGAGAATAATCCACGTTAATAATCACCTCTCAAAATGGGATTAATAATCCACATTATAGGTCAACGGGAATAATCCACGTTAATAATCACCTCTCGAAATAGGATTAGCAATCCACATTATAGGTCAACGGGAATAATCCACGTTAATAATCACCTCTCGAAATGGGATTAGCAATCCACATTATAGGTCAACAGGAATAATCCACGTTAATAATCACCTCTCGAAATGGGATTAGCAATCCACATTATAGGTCAACGGTAATAATCCACGTTAATAATCACCTCTCGAAATGGGATTAACAATCCACATTATAGGTCTCATCACCTCTTGAAATGGGAATTATAATTCACATTATAGGTCTCATCACCTCTCGAAATGGGAATTACAATCCACATTATAGGTCAACGGGAATTACAAATTACATTATGCCTATTCCTCGTTATAATTATTAACAGCGTCTATGGATCCATTACACTTACTAACATATATGTACATATCACACTACATCTCAAAACATATTCTTAGTTCTAAGAATATTAAACAATTTATCGTATCTCTAATCCCGTCGGTTTCTCTTCCAAATATCATAATCAAAAGTGTTCCGAAATCAATTTACAGAATTATTCTAATAAGAATTCAAATTCAAAATCGAATCCCTAACTGGATTCTAAATGTAATCCGGGTCCATTTAATTTCAGATTTAAAGCCCATTCCGGAACTAAAATCCATACCGGGTCGGTCCATGTCTTCCGGAATTAAAGTCATTCCCGGTTTGGCCCAATTACCGGAACCAAAGTGATTCCGGATCTAAATGTGAGGCCACTTCCGGAATTTATTTCCGGATCTACAATCGAGGCCCATATACCAGATCTTATTTCTGGAACCAACCACATACCGGAAGCCCAATTTCCGGGCCCAATTCCGGGACCTAACTACCGGATCCATAAAGCCTATATTCCGGAAATCAAATTATTTAAATGGATACCGGGCTTGGCCCAGTTCCGAAATCTTGTCCAATTCCGGATCCACCAAGCCCATTCCGGAATCCATTAATTTCCGGAACCGAAACCCATTTTCCGGAATTTCCTATTTCCAGAACCAACACCCATTTCCGGAACCAAATGTAATTTTTCGGAACTACCCTAATACCGGAAACGAACCCCGATTCCGGAACCCACCAGTTCCGGATCCAAAGTGCAGTTCCGGAACCCATATTTTCCGGAAGTCAAATCAATACCGGGAGCTCGATACTGGTTCATCTATTCACGTAAATTTAACACAAAAGCTCATCTAAAATACAACTTATTGATCGAATTTCAATACAAACTTACCAACTCATTCATACAGTTATATACCATTTATGGTTCAATTTCAACTGCTAATTTCTAAATGAAAGGGATGAACTCACATGTACAGAAGTTTTAACCCAGCGACCAAAACCTTTCTTTTCTGATTCACCAATCTAAGGAAAAGATTCCACTGATGATACTAAACCAGTCAAGAGATTAAAGATGAAGATTTCAGAATTCTTACCACAAAATCACCGATCAATTCTTCCTCTTTCTCTTCTTCTTTCTTTCTCCTCTTTCTCTCTGAGTTTCTCTCAACCGACTCCCAAAACACTTTTTGAGATATTTTCTCAAAAGATACTGATTACCCTCCCTTAAGGTAATCTCAACTATCAAAGAATGACTAAACATCCCCTCAAGTTAAATTTCAATATTAACTACAAACTTTGATCAAAATATAATTTCAACCCTAGAGTTTATAATTACAATTTAGTCCACAACTCAGACTAAATTACAATTTAACCCCATTCATATATTAAAATAATATAATGGAAATTCAGGGTGTTACAGCTAGCCTGAAGAAAGGGTAAATGGTAATTATATAGATGAAGGTTTTCTCAATTCGATTCGTTAGCATTGCCGAGTTATTTAGTTTTATTCCATCGTTATTTTTTTAGACGATTCTGGGAAGATTGTTTTATTCCATTATTCTTGTATCGTAGTTTTAGTTGGTTTCCTGAATATGTGATTGGTTTCATGTTATTGAGGTTAATTTGGAAATCAGGTTGTTACAGATGGGGTTGACCGTTGATGATAAAATTAATTTCTCCATAACCAAAGCGTAAAACCCCAGTTGAACAATTGGAAGATCACCTTTTAAACGAGTTTGAGATATGGGGTTGATGATTAAATTAATTTTTGCAGGTATGTGCCTTCTCTAAGGAAAAAGTGTAGACGAATGTGAATAAGGAAAGATCACCTCTTACCAAAGTAAGAAACACTTTTTTTTCGCTTTCCCTGGTCACTACTCGGTGAGAGGAAAGTTCCATTATTTGATGTTAATAAACACCTCAATCTCTTAGCCTTTTAGAGAAAAATGAGAAATACAAAACACAATTTTCTAGACTTATCAAAATTTAGGTCCCACTTTCAAAGATTTCACTAAACCACAGGATCAAAATTAGAGTTTACTCATAACCAATTTATAAAAATGGTTTATTTATTAAAAAAAATATCTACAGACCTAAATATTTAAAATACAAAAGTTTATTGTATTTTTCCCTATAAATAATTTATAAGCATATAGCATAAACAGAGAAGTCTTGTTAATAAATCCAGTAGCGCCCGTAGCGCCATCGGGTACGCAGGCGGGTTCGACCGAGGTGGCAATCGGGTTAACGGGTAAGGGGGTACCGGGGGGGGGGGGGGGGGGGGGGGGAGCGGGTTCATGAACCCGATGAAGATTTTTTTTAATTGAAACTGAATGTATTTAGCGGGTAGTGGGTTCAGCGAGTAGGGTGGGTAGGCGGTACTCCACTTTAGGGTAAGGAGGGTAGGAAAGAGAAAAGCTGATGTAGCGCTGAGGTGGCAATTGGGTTCAGTGGGTTCATTGGGTAGGCGGTACTCATGGTCTTAGCAAAAATACCAATTACAGATTTGATATATATGTTGGTGTTCAAGGTTGGGTTGATTGGGTTGAAGACAATTGAACAAAATTAACCCAATTTTGACGGTTTAAAAAATTTCAATCTAACCTAACCCAAAAAAAAGTGCAACCTAATCCGTTTGGGTTGGTCGGGTTGGTTGTTAAACAAAGTAAAATCAACATTAAGAACAATAAAAATAAAGGAAACTTTCCTTTGAAGTACGATCAATCATTCAAAACAATATAAGAGTTCATCAAATATTTTGGTATTACATATTAAAGAGAAATACAAATAATTTTACAGAAGTCGTTAAAACTCTCAGCGGGTTATTTAGGCCTAACCCAATTTCAACCCTCTAGATTTCATTTGCCGTAATTTTGTATCCCTACAAAACTAATGACTTTTACCCACGAAATTCACATAGAAAAATTTCCGTCGATGATTACCCACGGATCACCCAGAAAATATCAATGATTCGGTAGAATCTGACGTTTTCCGAGAAAATGCCCATTGATCACCTAGAGAATCTCTAGGTACTCTGTCACAGATTTGCATTCCCCACCAACTTGTGTGACGGTTTTGTAAAGAATCGCCCTTTAGCGACATATTTCTCAGAAAGAGGTCTGCAGGTAAAAGTTTTTCGTTTGGTAGTAATCGTTTATATGATGGGTTACCCCGACTCGCCGAGATGATATTTTTTCAGGTTTTTTCTAGTCTGAATGGTCTTTTTTTTAGCACCCCTAACTTGAATGGTATACCAAAAAAGTCGTAAAAACGTGCTTCCGTGGGGTCAAAGTCAACTAGGTAGTCAAGTATGTTTTAAATTTCCGGGCAATTAGCCAATTACATCTCTCCCATCAATTCTCCATTCAATTAGTAATTATACCATATGCCCAAGGTTTTAATTTAGACGTACATAACAATTGTGACAACTGAGGTTTAATCAGGGCTTATATCTTACAGTCATAATTTGTCTAGGGATTAGTCTAGACATAGACTAGAACACCCTTAAAAAAAACATTAACACAAACCATAATTTGGACCATTTTTGTTGATCATAACCTACCTTATTTTTTAAGTTTTTAACCAAAGTCTTCTTTAAATTACCGGCCATAGCCCATAAGATAAGCTAGCTTATTAATAACAACCACCAAAGATTTTGAAGACTAGATTTTCTAACAACAACATTAAATAACAAGATTTTGATTACTTATTACATCATTCCGTCGACTCCAAGTCAACCACGCATGATCTAATTAATTAAGTTTCTTTGACTAGTGATAGATATTCATTCCTCTTTAAATAATTAATTCATCTTTGACATGACTTTGCATTTCCCCCAACTTGTGTGCAACAGTTGTTTTGATTTTATATTATATTGGTACTTGGTATTATTATAGGGAAATTAATTAAAATACCCTAAGTTTGAATTCCCTTTATCAAAATACCTTAAATCTCATTCAGTTTGTAAAAATGCCACAAGTGTCCGCGATGGAGCCCGCGATCGCGGGCTATGGCGTACGTGGCACCGAGGTTCGGCCAAAGTGTCCCGCGGAGCCCCTCCACTATGGCCGCGGTGACATCTTTAGTCCCTCCCCGCGGTGGCAGCCCGCGATGGGCCAAAATTTTACCCTTTCAGCCCCTGTACTTGAACGAATCTTGCATGCTTTTACTTTTTTTCTCACAATTATTGTACTTTGAAGACCAATTTGTGGTTCAAATTCACTGGTTTGTTTGAGATTTCATCCATAAATATGAGTGATATGCAATCCATAATTCACACTCATTTCTTGCTCTTTCTTGATTTCTCTCTTGCTTTCTTTGTTTAAGTTGCTTTCTCTCTTGATTTCTCTCATTTCATCCACAAATGGCATCTTCATCAAACCCTAAGTCTACTGCTGAAAAAATGTCACCCAAAATCGAGATCGCCATACCAAAAAGGGAAAAGGAGATAGAGGAACTAACACAAGAGTGGAAACAAATGATGGCTAGGAAGGAAGTCCACTTGAGAAGGATCGAAGAGGAAGATAAGGAGATCAAAGGGATGAAAGGGGATATAAAAGCTAGGGAGGCTCGTATTCGTCGAGAACAAGAAGCAATTCACCATATTCTGCAAGACTTCGCAATTCTTCAAGCGAAGGTAAACGATAAGCAAGCTTGGATTGATGAAACTAAAGCAATTTTTGAGTAGGTGATGGTTGTTTTAGTTGTTTTGTATTTGTTTTTTGTTGTTTTGAATTTTTTTTACTGTGTTGTTGTTTTGTATTTTTTTTGTTGTTTTGTACTTTGTTGCTCATGAATAAAGGTTTTTAATTTGTCTGAAAAGTAGTTTTTAAGTAGTCTGGATTTTGTCTAAAAAGTGGTTCATGTGAAAAATACAACTCATAAATGTTATACAAGATTATTTCATAGCAAACACATACTAGTAAATACAGTACAAATTTATCCAAATTTGAGGCTACGGCTAGACGATGGTTTGGTTTTTTACAACCCGGGTCTACTTCTTACATACTCTGGCGAGACGAGTCTCAAAGTGTTAAGCTCCACTTTCTCGATGTACACTTCAATCACAGTACGCCCGTCAACATACTGGCGTATGTTGGCTACATCTTCGTCGGTACTCAATTCTACCAATCCAGTCAAGAAGTCTGCATTCGGCCTCTTAAAATACAACCTATTATATTTTGGTTCTTCATATTCCAGCTCTTTCGTGATCTGTTCAAGCAGTTGCATAGAAAGATCCTCCACATCTAACATGTCAACATAAATTTCTAGACCACGAAAATAATGTCTTTTAGGTGGTTCCGTAAAGTAACCACCATGGTGGACTTTCATGGTGAACAACTGTGGATATTTATCTGTTGATGAAATTATTTAATATAGTTAGTTCGTAGAAACAAGCAAAAAACTCAATGAAACATGAACACTAACCATATAACTCTTTGCCAGTGTCTGAAAGTGATTCAGTAAACGTCTAAAGCACCAAACATGAAGGTTTGGGGATGCCATGTAAGAATACGTTAACGAATAATATGTTATCATTTATGTGTTTTACGACTAATCTAGCCTAGGTTATTTATAGGCAAATGTGGATGCTTTTACTGCACTTAGGTCCCTGTCTTTGCTCTAACACAACTTAGGTCCCTGTCTTTTCTCTAACACAACTTCGGTCCTTATCAACGCTATCATATGATATAGTTCTATATAACCATTACTATTCTCTCCATTTAGACTACTACCATTATGATCATCATCCCATGTTCTGTTTCAAGTACCTTTCAAAAGATAACTGGTCCCAATCAATGTTCAGATCAACGCACATAAGTTATGTTTGATAAATTACAACGCACTAAACATACAATATTTATCGTCTCAAACAATGTTCAGATCAACAGTATCATACGATATAGTTCCATGTGGTTCAAGCTCTGACGGACCCGCAGTGTTACTTAGTTGAGTGCTTGTGCGTCTACTCCTTGGCACGGTTGAAGGGGCGAGATTTGGACACTCTCCACGAGTATGTTCTACGCATTGGCACCGAGTACATCTTCGCTGTATCGAACCTTCACCACGTGATGGACGTCGGTCGTTCTTTCTCGGTCTCCCGACTTTGTTCTTATTGATTAAAGGTGGATAACATGGCGGAAGCGGGTCGGGTGGAGACACCCATGATTCAGGGGGTCCAGCTGGGTTTATTACCTCCACGTATGTTCTTCGGTAATATTCGGACCTGAAGAAAGGAACAACCAAGTCGCTGCAATCTCTACGACCCATATATCTTGCCGCAACGATGGCTTGGCCGCACGGTAACCCAGATTTTTCCCATTCGTGACACGAACAAGTGTGGTCGGTCATATGCACAATCGCGTGAACATGGCCATCTTGAACCTCGTACCTCCCATACCCGATTTCTCTTACCGCACATGTCGCCGCGCGACGCGCCCTGTTCTGAACTATCTCCTCCGCCGTTGTCGTGAGTACATTTTGCATCTCAGCTCCTTTTCGGCGTCGAAGTTGGTACCACTCTTGTTGAAAGGCCCGAAAGTTGTCCATAAGATTAATAATCGGACATCTACGTGTAAAACGAGAGAGTGCATTCACCGACTCTGCACTATTGGAGGTCAGAATGTCATACCGTTGTCCAGGAAAATGGGTCGCGGACCACTTCTCCGGTCCAGCTTCGTCCATGACTTTGGCTACATCCTTGGCACTAAATCGTAGCAGATTCATGTACCGGTTAAACTCTCGATCTGTATATGCTCTGCATGCCGCCCAGTAGACATCCTTATGGGTGGTAATACGTCTGTCCTTGGTTTTGGCGTTCATCTCCAAATGTCGACAGCATATGGCGTGAGGGGCGTTTGGGTACATGGCAGAGATTGCGGCGCTTATGGAAGGAGCCCCGTCGGACATAAACACCAACCCTTGCGGGTCTCCGATAGCTTGTCTCAACATGGACAGAAACCAAGTCTACTCGTCCCCGGTTTCGGACTTGACTACGCCGAAAGCTACTAGAACGATGGAGTTATCCCCGTCCATGGCAACCGCCAGGTACATCATACCCAAGTAACGACCCTTTAAATGGGTTGCGTCTATTACCAGGACACGACGTAGATTTGCCAGAAATGTGCGGATCTGCAAAAACATAGGTGGTTTTCCTTTGTAAATGTTATAGTTTATAATGTGTAAACATATGACGTGTTAAAATACGTACCGCGGGTCCAAGGGCCACGAAGCACATCTCAAACCGTCCATGTGAATCGGTCCGTAGCTGTGTGACAGTACCAGGGTTCTGCAGCTGCAAATTATATAAATATGTTGGGAGTCGTTCATACGACTCCTCGAACGTGCCTCTCACCATAAGCAGTGCCTGGCATCGCGTACGCCACGCTTGGTGGTAACCAATCGTGACGCCGAACTGCTGGTGAACATCGTGGACGATGTCCTTTGGACGCAATGACCTGCTAACATCAAGAAATTTGTTTTTCAGTATCGCACCCAAAATCTTTTTGCCGACTTGTTTGTGGTGGGGATTCAGTTGCGTTCTCGTACAAGTGTGTACGTCGTGCAACTTTCTAATCATTAACGCCCCTCCTTTGGGACCCGTGTGAATCGCGTACATCCTCCACTCACAGTTTTCTCTGACACATTCAACTATGTATCTGCTTTTGTCAGATTTCGGCGTGTGACTTTGGAAACCCTCTTCCAAGAACTTAAGTCCGACCTGACTTGCCAAGATAACATTCGAATCGAATATCTGGCCTACTCTTAACCTTTCACTGCGAATATAAGGTGTAGGTTCGTAGGTTTGTGACTGGGTATTCTGGTCTAGAAGAATAGGGGGCATATCAAAAAAATCATTTATCTGACTACATGATTTTCTACTAGGGGTATATTCTTCGTGATCATCACTATCGGTATTTGATCTGTCTATATCAGCATTACCCGTTTTGAAAATGTAGGTTTCGTCATCAGCAACTCAAGCACAACGTCCTTCATATGCATGATCTAAATGAACTGTTGGGCCGTGGGACGCCTGAGAATCAGTCTGCTCTATTTGGAGGTCTTCGTCATCAGCGTCGTCGTCACCGTCGTCATCGTCTTCGTCGGATTCGGCGGCATACACAAAAAGTAATGGCGGCCTTTCTAAATCTGCTGCAAAGTGCAAAAAACCAGAGATATCCCCATCGTTGGATAAATCCACAAATGACCCATCAACATTTTTAAACACTAACTTGCAAACAGCAGAAGGGTTGATTCCACATTTTTGCATGGCATATGCAACAAACTTCTGATAAATATAGTTTACTGACAATTTTACACCATGCTTAGATTTATAAGCAAAATTCCACTCATTGTTATCTTGCACCCATTCACCATCAAAACAGAAATATAGCTTAGCCTTTGCAACAGATGAACTCATTTTTTCAGTAGTATCTCAAAAACAAAATATTGAAGAAAGAAAGTAAGAAAGAAGTATGGAATCAGTGTGTGGATTATGGATTGCATTTTGCATCTATTTATGGATGAAACAACCAACATTGATGACAACCAATCTCTCATTTTATCCACAAATTGGTATCCCAAAAACACTGATTCAACATTGATGAAAACATGCCAGTGAATTTGAACCACAAATTGGTCTTCAAAGTACAATAATTGTGGAAAAAAACAGTAAAAGCATGCAAGATTCGTTCAAGTACAGGGGCTGAAATTGTAAATTTTCTGCCCATTGCGAGCCCATCGCTGGCTGCCATCGCGGGGAGGGACCAAAGATGTCACTGCGGCCATAGTTGAGGGGCTCCGCGGGACACTTTGGCCGAACCTCAGTGCCACGTACGCCCTAGCCCGCGATCGCGGGCTCCATCGCGGGCACTTGTGGCATTTTTGCAAACTGAAAGAGATTTAGGGTATTTTGGTAAAAAGAATTCAAACTTAGGGTATTTTAATTAATTTCCCATTATTATATATCTAAAATTAAATAACAACCTATCAAGTTAAATTAATTGTCAATTAAGTTATAAAATTAAGGTGAATTTTCGATTTTTAGGATTTATAAATCTTGAGTATGGATTTTGATTAGTTGAAGTAAATTTCGTAAATAGGATTAGAATATTACTTACGGAAGGTGATTTCATTCACAATGTTCTATGGATACTCATTCCCTATATATACCAGAAATTAATATTAATTATCCCGAATTTGGTAATTATAAAAGAATAACTAACTAACTAACTATATATATACATATATATAGAGGTTAAATCATGTGAGAACCAAAAATAGGTTGAGAACCGTGTGAATCGATCTAAGCCGTCATTTGGTTTTGATCATATGGTTTTAAAATCATAAAAAATCATTCATAGGTTTTCACGGTTCTCAACCTATTTTTACCTATAATAATGTCCATAGATTAAAATCAATTAATGACTTAGATTGATTTTCACGGGTCTCAACCTATTTTAGGTTCTCATTTGATTATCGTCATCTCTCTCTTTCTCTCTCTCTCTCTCTATATATATATAAAGTATAAGGTGGATGCCAGTGAAAAGAAGGTGGTAAGCATTGAGGAAACAGACAATATTGCATTGCATTGATTGAACATCACTCGCATATCTCTCTTTTTCAGGAAGGAACGGTATCCTCCTCAAAAGAACAAATGATTTCCCAAATATTTTTGAATCTCATTCCATTCAACTCTTTTCTTTTAATTCTCATACATTTTAATATTTTATTATTTTACTGCAATAGAAATGTGTTATTTAGGGGCTGTTTACTGGTAACTGACCAGGCTGACTCGGTCAGCACATCTGACTCGGTCAGCAGTCAGTGCGTTTACCAAATCCTGGATCTGACCGAGATCTGACCGACAAACTGACCGAGATCTGACCGAACCTGCTTGAAAACTATGGTGACCCGGGTCAGATTTTTTTTTTCCAAGGTGCCCTTCTGATTTTGCTTGCCGTTAGTGGTTTTGTCTGCAAATTGGAGTTAGGAATGGATGAAGATAAAGAAGAAGAAAAGGGTTTTTTAAATTCTCGATCTTGGGTTTTCTTCAAAAAACCCAATTCTTGAAAAATATCAGCAAATCAAACATGGGGTTTTAAAGAAAACCCAATTCTTAAAAGAAATATAGAAAAATCAAAAATGGGGTTGTGAAAAACACCTAATTCTTGAAATAATTAAGCAAATCAAACATGGGTTTTTTTAAGAACACTCGATTCTTGACTTTAGAGAGAGAATGGATTGATTATAGGGAGCGTATCGGTTCAATCACGTTAAAAATGTATCGAGAACACATGAATCATAAAGGGTTTCATATATATATATATATATATATATATATATATATATATGTGTGTGTGTAGAGAGAGAGAGAGTGTTTACAGGGACTAGTTTTTGGAGAGGAGGCCAACTCACGATGAAAGAGAGGAAGTGTCAAATTCTATAAAATGGAAAATTGATTTATCAACTTAAGAGAAGGATAGTTTTAAAAGTATATAACTATTTAAATAAAAAAATATTCATATTTTGAAAAAGAATATTTGGAAATAAAATTAAAATGGTAAAATAAATACTTATTTTAGGATATAAGTAGTATTTCTTTTATATTTTGTTGTCTAATCTGTCAGTTAATTATATAAAAAAAAAGAGTATATTGTTGGTAAGCAATTATTTAAAGTATGAAGTTTTTTTCCATTAAATGATTTATAACAGAAATAATTACATTTAATTTAGCATATAATTACAAAAGGGTTAAAATAGTCATTTTTTTGTCAGTAAGCACTTACCAAAAAATACTTGGTAAACACTCTTATCCGGACAGCACTTGCCGGGGACAGCACTTACCCGGGACATCACTCTTACCCGGACAGCACTTACCCGAAAAGAGTTGGTAAACGGCCCTTAGTATGTCTATTCATTTTTTTGTTTTTTAATTGAAAGGCATTAGCAACTTTTATATTTATATGTAGAACCAATAATTGTATGTCATGTACAATAATCATGTTACCTTGTATTATTAGGACCAAGAATTGTATTATTTGACTAATTAATGGTTTTTTCCATCAATCCTTGTTAAAAGAATGAAGCAATTTAAAGTTTTATATTTGCTTATCTTGATTTTGTTAACAACTTCATTAGCAAAAGCAAAACTTGATCCCGCCAAGCCGGGATGCGAGGATAGATGCGGGGCTGTGATCCCAGAACAAGTAATCAATCCATTTGTATAGCAATAAGATGGCCATCAATATATTGAATGAAGAACAATCACAAAGTACCAAGATGAATTCTAGAGAGAAAAGCTATGTTTGTGTACTTGTGTGAAATAGTAATTGATGACCTAATGAGAAAGTTAGACATAGCAAACATTATATACTATGTAACTATTACAATTACAATATTGATCCTTCTACTTAGTACAACTAGAATATTAGGCACTAACATTCTCCCCCTTTGTACAAAGTAGAGGCAAAGAGTTTAAGCACCCACCGGAGCCACATACCTCTTCCGAATCCCGAAGATGATCTCAAACCTCCTCAGTGCATTCCGGTATTCCTTTCGGTGTGTTATAGCATTCAGTACTTGCTTGGTCAGCTCCTTCTCTGTATCTTTCAGCTTTACCTCCCCGGTTGCATCCAGACGCAATCTACTTTCAAGGTGAACCTCAATGATCTTGAAAGTTCCGTCACTGAACTTGTTGGTTTCAATAACTCTCATAAATCGCTTCTTTGAGTCTCTATCGAAATAAACAACTCCAAGTTCAGGTTTCTTCAATACAGTGTAAGCTGGGACACCTTGAATATCTGAAAGACGCCGGTTTGGTGCTCTTAGGTTTACTCGGGCTTGGCGTGCTTCCAGAGACATCTGAAAGTATTTCAGGTAAGAGAACTTCAGAATGTTCTACATGAATCTCTTTATACTTTGATACGCGGCAAACCATTCAATATCTTTATCTGGAAGGCAGGCAAGGGAATTGTAGAGGCTTAGTAGATCGTCTAACTTCAAGCTTTTGAAATCTGCCTCGGAGAAGACACATTTAGTACCATTGGATCTCCTAACTGTAAACACTGGGTACCAGACTTTGGAGAGCTTGTTGGACTCGACCTTCAGTACTTTCACAATTACACTGTCTGATTTACGTATCTGATCCTAGGTTTTTGTTGCTCATAACATGTAAGAACTCGATCTTATGAAGTGAAGGCCAATCTTCAATTCCGTATAACTTCTCTAGATCGATCCTTTGGACATCTCTAACGAACAGGTCTCTCCTTATACTTTCTTGAAAGGGAATCAGAATCCGAACTCGTTCAGCTGTAGCCATATACCTTGGCTCAACGTCTATCACTTCCTGATAGATTTCCAATTCAGCTACGAGTACTGGATCCCGGATTCTGCCATCGGCTTGAACTTGAACAACTGGAGCAGCTTCTTGTATCACTGGAATTACTGGAGGCGCGGAAGTACTTGCACTTTGATCAATCAACAGTTGTGGAGTTTCGTTGTCGGAATCGGAAGCAACCATTATAACTCCGGTGATGTCAAAGATATCTTCTATCTCCTCTTTGATCTGGACCGTTGTTCTCACAGGTTCTTCCTCAGAGTCAATATCAATGTAATCGACAATCAAAGCATCCACCATCCGTTCATCATATGTTCTATTGTCAACAACCGAAGGCTTTTCAACCCCAGTTATGACATCAGCTAGAACGTTGATATCATCTACTTGAACCATTTCAGTACCCGTTCCACCTGCCCCTGTCTCCCTATCACCAGCTGACTGACCTGAACTCCTAACATCTGCAGTAGATGTAGCATTGGATTCACCAACCCTTGCTCTCTTCCCCCCTCATGAGAATCAGGATCATCCTGATCATCATGTCTTCGTTTCTGTGGAGCTTGAGCCTGAATCCCACACTTCTCTTCAACTACCTTAAGCCGGTTAGAGATGGAGGTGAATCCATTCATCATAGCATCCGTCATATCTCTCATTGAGTTGGTAAGACGCTTGAAGTCGTTGCTCGAAGGTGGTGTGTTTGAGGTTTGGGCTTGAGGTTGGGTATGTTGACGGAGTAAACTAATTAGGTCAACTTCTTCAGCTGTACTAGTGTCACTTTTGGCTAGGAGTCGGGCTAACAGTTCTGATTTGAGCTGGTCTTCAGGGATTTGGTGTAATGGAACTGGAGGTGGTTGTTGTGGGTCGGATGGTTGATTTTGAGGGGTTGACGATGATTCTGCAATATGTTTGCCCTTGATGGCTCTGCTCACTTCTTGTGCTAACTGATCAACTGTACTTTGCATTTCATTCCGATGTTGTCGCAAGGCAATGTTGATAGAAGTTAAGGATGATGCAAGTAGTGGAAGTGTGATATAATGTGGAGGCGGGCCAAGCATTCGTATAACCTGATCTGGTGGAAAATTGGGAAATGCCCATCTAACATTTGGACCACTTAGGTTACCGGTTATAGTAGCGGTTAGCAACCGTATTGTATGTGTTCATAGTTGGCAAAGTGTTGACCATGACAGGACTTCCACTCGGTCCTCGTGGGGTACCAACGAATGGCGGCCGCACTCGGGGTGTTCCGGTTGGAGCATGAAAGCTCATAACTTGTTGGGATTCCGACGCGTGTGACCTAGGAAAAGATGTATATCTAAATGGTTCTAGACTCAACGTGCATGGAATAAATGGCGGTGGCCAGGGCAGGAGCCTACCCGTTTCAATATCAGCAGACACTGAGTGTGTCGCCGATAGCAGTTGTGCTTGATCCCTGTGGAAAATGAAACACCGGCAAATTGAGATGCCGATGAGTGGCTTAGTGGGGTTGTGCTTTGCATGGCTGGGTCCACCATGGCTTGTTCAATACGCAACGGCGACGTACGCTCGTTGGTAGAAGATGTGCCTACCCAGCTTGGATCAGTGTGGGGAGAGTCAGTAGTTAAAACTTTGTCTGACTCTATCTCTTTCTCTCCCATTTCTTTTCTCACCACATCACTGCTCATATGTATATTTTCTACTATAGCTCCCTCATTCCTCCTTATGTCTCCAAAATCTCCGGAGGTTCCGACGTTCCAGGTGGAATCAGCATCGGAACCCTGAGAATGTCGACTCCAACCGATATGTCTTGGGATTAGATCCGCATCAGGGTCATGGCTAGGATCAGAGTCGGAATCATCATCAGCTCGAGGTTGGTGGTCAGATACTTCATCGTCGGATGATGAAGCATCGGGGTTAAAGTCTGAATCATCCTCGGATTCCATCGGTATGTCATCGAGGATGGGTATACGAATAGCTCCGGTAGAAGATGCCTGACCAGCAGTCCTGGCCACCCTACCCACTCTCTTTCTTAAAGTTCTCCTCACCTCTCTCCGTTCAGGAACCCTAAGTTCCTGAACCTGCTCAACAATAATACCCTCACCGCCTAATGGGATAGCACCATGGGGAGGTCCGGCCGCATCTGGGTGGACCATTAGTGCATTAGCTAATCTATACTGCCTAACTACCTCAGACTGCTGGTCGGCATAGGCAAGTATAGGCTCAGGAATCACGGCGATGTGTACAAAGTCTTCATGTGTCGGCATGTTCAGATAGTGCATGTATTGTGTCGGTCCTTGTACATCATCTGGGCATCTAGGGATTTCCCGGTTGCCCTCCATGATTTGATGGATAAGAATCTGGAAGAAGCGTGGATAAGGCACGAAGTTTCTTTTCTTTCTAGGGCGTGCTTTGTCTTCAACCAACTCTTGTAGTTCATTCCATAGTATGATAGCATAGTCGATGTTATGGTTGAAGGCAAAGGCGTGAATCAGTCGGAGAGTTGCAAGGTTGCATTTGTCAAGGTCGGTATGCTTTGACGTCATGCATCGGTTAAAGATCGAGCATACGGTGTACCAGATTGGTGGTAGGTGCTTTCTTAAGAATTTGGAGGAGCCGGTTAGTACAGGGATATTCGGATCTTGGTAACCTAAGCTTTGGATATCTGTGTATAGTTGGGCTTCGGGTACCATATCTTCAAAATTCGGGTTAAAGGGTAGATCTAAGGCTAGACGGAGTCGTTTGAGGGTAAGTCGAACATCGAAATGATCGACTTTTGCAGAAAAATGTGGACCCCGTCGGTGTGTAGGATGATATTGTAGTGTGTGCCAAAACTGTTGTAAGTATATGAGGGGCACCTTCGTGAGCATTGTTCGGAGAGGATGGCCGTGAATGATCTCGATGATGATCTGGTGGTCGAACGCCACATCGAGGTCTAGATGGTGATTGTTTTCGAGAAGGGCAAGATGGAGACTTCTCGGTAGAAGCTCCGCATCTAGATCACGGGCGTTTACCGACGGATGTGATGACCGGTGAGACGGTATAACGGTGTTCTCATTAGAGGAATGGCCGTCATTATGAGCCATCTGAACAGTGTCAAAGTTTAGAGCAGTTCCCAAAAATTGGTTTTCTTCAAAAAAAATTCCAACAAATTTTCTAAGTCTGGAACTATCGCAACACACACAAAAGTTGTCGCAACCAAAGACCTTATCGCAATGAAGAACTTGCGAGGAAATGTTATCGCAACACACTAGTTGCGACAAGAAGTTATCGCAACTAATGGGTTGCGATAGTTATGAATGACAGAAGGTTGCAACAGTTATGAATATGAAGAACACTTTGGCTTGCGATAGTTATGAACAACAAATATAAACCTAAGTGTTTTAAACCCAGAAAATGATTTTCGCACGAGATAGTGTCCTAACCTAGTCTACTCGACTCGCAAGACACACAGCAATAAAAGCCCTAATTTTATTTGCATCTAACAGATCCTAAACTCATCGATTTAAGCATGAGTATGAAAACTTCGAACTAAAACCCTAACAAAGTCATAAAATCGACTGCAAACAAATATTCAACGGATGAAATCGATTAAGAAACAAGAATCCATACCTTGATGGTAATGCGAACACACTAAGATGATTTTGAACACGAAAAAAACCCTTATAGAAATCAACGGCCGATTGTAGGTCGTAGAAAGAAAGTTGAGAGAGTTTTGAATTTCAGAAAGTTGAGACAAACACTCAAACACCTCGAATATAAGGGCTTGAGACAAGATGACACGTGGCACGTTCTGATTGGTCCAAAGATTGACCCCACAGTGTCAGGTTGTCGCAAGTACAAGGTTGCGATAACCTTCCTTGTTGTCGCAATGAACAGCTTGCGATAGAAGTTCAACCATATCGCAACAGAGGGTTGCGATAAGTTACTGTTCATTGGGCCTTATCGCAACAAAGAGTTGCGATAAGTTACTGTTCATCAAAGTATCGCAGGTAGATGGTTGCGATAACAGTAACACTTGGACATTTTTCAGATAAAATTTGAAAAGATTTTATCACATTGGAAGATGTCCAACTTCTAATTGATTCAGCACTCATGGTTTTAAACACAGTTTTCATTCCCCCTTAAATGATGCATAGATTTGAAAAAAATTGTTTTCATCATTTAAGAATTAGTGTTTAAAACAAAGCAGAACACTTACCTTGGCTTCTCGGAAGCAACAGTCACAATGGATCTATACTCACATGATCTGGCAGTTATGCACACTCCCCCTAGATTTGTGCATATGATCAGTTCTATAACTCCCCCTTAAACCAACAACATACCTTTGTGCAGATACAGGTATCATAACAAATCATAGATAAGACAATTAAAATAAGAGAAAGAAAGAACAAGTTGAAGAAATAAATTGTAAAACAACTAAGATATGAAAATTTAAATAACAGATATTGAGAATAGAATATGATGAACATTTGAGTGTATCAATCTAGATACGAAGTCTAGATTGAGATACAAATATTTCCATCTATTATATGATCAATATATGGAAGTTAAACTTTCATATTCAACATGCCGAGCTTGGATACTAGAAAATTGATACGTTTTTCATCCAAGGCTTTGGTAAAGAGATCGGCAAGCTGATACTCGGTTGTAACAAAATACAATTCAACAGTTCCTTTCTCAACATGATCTTTTATGAAATGATACCTGATGTCAATGTGTTTGGTTTAGGTGTACTGGACAGGGTTATCAGATATAGCAATAGCACTCTTACTGTCGCAGTAAATGGGGATCTTCTCGTATTTATACCCATAGTCCATGAGTTGGGTCTTCATCCAAAGGACTTGTGAACAACAGCTCGCCGCAACAACGTATTATGCTTCCACGGTTGATGTTGAAACACAATTCTACTTCTTCGACGACCAACTCACAAGCTTGTCTACCAAAAACTGGACGTGCCCAGAGGTGCTCTTTCTATCCAGCATGCTTCCTCCGTGATCAGCATTTGAATATGCAGTGAGCTCGAAGCCGGTTCCCTTAGGATACCACAGTCCAAGGTACAGAGTGCCTTTCAAGTACCGAAAGATTCTTTTGACGGAGCCGATATGTGACTCTTTGGGTTTGGCCTGAAATCTAGCACAGAGACAAGTCGAAAACATTATATTTGGACGACTAGCGATTCGGTACATTAGAGACCCGATCATTCCTCTATAAATCTTGACATCAACATCAATATCGTCTAGATCTGGACCTATCTTAGATCCAGGAGCCATAGGCGTACCGATCGACATACAATTTTCCATCTTGAATTTCTTCAAGATGTCAAACACATACTTCGACTGGTTGATGAAGATACCCGTAGAGAATTGTTTTACTTGTAATCCGAGAAAGAAATTAATCTATTCCATCATACTCATTTGAAATTGAGTCATCATAATGCCCAAAAACCAAGTACAAAGTCCAGGGTTAGTCGAACCAAAAATAATATCATCAACGTAAATCTGAACTAAAAGAATATCACCTTTCTCGCGTAAAGTAAACAAAGTTGTGTCGATTTTACCTTTCACAAAGCCAGCGTTTAGTAGAGAGGGAGATAATCTTTCATACCAGGCACATGTGCTTGCTTGAGACCGTAGAGGGCTTTGTCAAGAATGTATACGTGATTTGGATAGTCTTTATCCACAATGCCTTCCGGTTGAGACACATACACTTCTTCCTTAAGGACACCGTTCAAGAAAACGGTCTTCACATCCATTTGATAGACGGTAAAGTTCTTGAAAGCGGCATATGAAAGAAACATCCGAATTGCCTCAAGACGAGCAACCGATGCGTACGTCTCTTCGTAATCTATCCCCTCCTGTTGCCTATACCCTTTCGCTACCAATCTAGCTTTATTATGCACAATTATTCCGTCTTCGTCTTTCTTATTCTTTAGGACCCACTTGGTACCAATGACTGTCTTACCTTTGGGTTGCGGAACTAGTCTCCACACCTTCAAACTGATTCAGCTCTTCTTGCATTGCAACCAACCAATCCGGGTCTTCTAAGGCTTGTTGAACAGTTGAGGGTTCAACTTGACTTAGGAAAAGTGCAAATAAAACTTCGTTTGCGGTTGCGGATGCAGATCTTGTCTTCACTGGTTCAGATACATCACGAATCACCTGATCAATTGGGTGACTGCGCGTCCACCTTGTGGAGTGTGGATGGAGAGATATAGCATTTTCATTTGGGTCTACAAGGGTAGGATCCTTATCAAAGTTCAACTCGATCGTCAGTGTCGGTTCCGGTTGTGAGACAGGTTGATTGTCAGAATTGACAATCGGCACAGCCTCGGGAACTGATTCGGTAGAATGTTCAGGATTGTTGTGATTACCCTGATCACCGACATTCGAAGATGTTCCAGATGAAGAAGCACCACTTGTAGATGCATATTGTCGTGCTGGTGTAGATGCCATCGTTGTGTTCCTTGGAGAAGTTGCAGGAGTAGTTGCACCAGTATTTGATTAGGTCAGCACCGGCGAAGGGCCTGACACAGTAGCTTGTACTGGTGGTGTTTCAACTTGTATCCTGTTAATGACAGATGAGGAAGATTTGTCATTTTCAAAATAGTCATTATAAAAGTGTTCAAACAATAAATCAAGATCATTAGGATTAGAAGTGGAAGTGGAAGTGGAAGCTTGATCCTTGTTTGAAGATCTAGTCATCATTGGACGAATTTGTCCAGATGCTAGAATTCTAGAGATTGCGGGTTCTGTACTATTTTGCACAAAAGCCATGTCTTCAGATTCGTCGAATTTGACATTTATGCTTTCCATCATAGTTCTGGATGACTTGAGGTAGACTCTGTATGCTTTAGATGTGAGCGAGTATCTGATGAAGACGCCCTCAATACCCTTAGGACTGAATTTATTCAAGTTGTCGTTATCGTTCAGCACAATACACCTGCATCCAAAGACACGAAAATAGTGTATTACAGGTTTTCTATTATTAACCAGTTCATATGGAGTCTTGCCAAACCGTCGATGTATGATTGAGCGGTTTTGTGTATAGCATGCCGTTGCAACAGCTTCAGCCCACAAAAACAGAGGTAGATCAGCATAGGACAGCATCGTTCTGGCCGCTTCAACGAGTGTACGGTTACGTTATTTAACGACATCGTTCTGCTGAGGTGTTCTGGCCGCAGAATATTGATGAGTAATTCCTAATGACTTAAAGAAGTCATCAAGAGGTCTGTTTTTAAACTCTGTCCCGTTATCTGATCTGACAGTCTGAACTGTTTGTTGACGATTCACTTGAAGCTGTTTGATTAACGAGATGATCAAGTCAGGTGTTTCATCTTTTGAGCGTAGAAACTTGACCCATGTGTATCTCGAGTAATCATCGACGACAACAAACACGTAACGTTTGGCACTAATACTCTGAGTCTTCATCGGACCACAGAGATCCATATGAAGGATTTCTAAAGCTTTGCTTGTGCTGGGCTCGGGTTTCGGTGGATGAGGAGCACACTTCATCTTCCCCTTCTCACACGCGGTACATAAATTGTCTTTCTCAAACTTTAGAACTGGTAGACCTATGACTAATTCACCCAACGTCAACTTTTGAATATAACGGAAGTTGAGGTGAGATAGTCGTCTATGCCATAACCGGCTTTTCTCCAAAGACGCTTTCGACATAAGACATACGTCATTCTTAGGCGTGAGTGTTGATAGGTCGATAGTGTACAAATTGGACTTCCTAGAACCAACAAGAAGCTCATCACCTCCTGTAATAACCAGGTATGTTATTGATTTATTATTTTAATTTAAGAAAGGTTTGGAGTTAGTTTTATAAATTTTAGTTGAGTAATTATGGAGTTAGAAGTTAAGGGGTAAGTTTTAATTTCATAATGGAAGTTTAGGGGTATGTTTTGCCAAATAGGATAAGTTTGAGGTTTGTTTGGTACTTTTACCAAAACTC
This sequence comes from Saussurea involucrata, assembly GCA_033807775.1. NCBI lineage: Eukaryota > Viridiplantae > Streptophyta > Magnoliopsida > Asterales > Asteraceae > Saussurea > Saussurea involucrata. The sequence continues at coordinate 75,462,747 of CM066322.1, read as the reverse complement.
CTCCACCACCGCCTCATTCACCTCACAAAGGAGGAGGTGTCTCATTTCTTCATTTTTAGCAAGTAAACAAAGTGTGTGTGTGTATATGTGTTTTCGGTTGAGAGAGAGAAGTGAGAGAAATCGAAAAAAGGTCAAGAAGGAGAAGAAATCAGAGAATCTACAGCTGGGTTTAGGAATTTATCCAAGAGAATCAGAAGGTAATAATCCTATATCATCTCATCTTTATGTATATTAGTTCCTACAAGTTTTACTATAAGTTATAGAAGTGGGTTTTGGTATTTTAGTAAGATATGTGTATTTTGAGGATATGGTTAGGTTATGTTAATAGTCTTAATCATATCTGCATAATTACAGCAACATGCATAGCTTAGAAGTTTAGATTTCTGGGTTAAGTATGAACTAGTTGACTGAGACATTCATTGAAGTCGCAACAGTGGGTTGCGACATGGTTGACTTTTATGATCTTCATGAATGTCGCAACCTTGAGTTGCGACTTGCTCGTGAAGTCGCAACAGTGGGTTGCGACTTGGTGTTATGTCGCAACAGTTGGTTGCGACTTGAGGGGGTTGTCGCAACAGTTGGTTGCGACATGAAGGAAAAGTCGCAGTAGTTAGTTGCGACTTGGTACTGTGTCGTAGTAGTTGGTTGCGACTTGGTGTAGTGTATTGCGACATAGAGTATTTCCATGGTTGATTGCGACTTGAGTCGAGGATTTCAGGATTTTAGAGATTTCAGTCTTTAAAAGAAATATTTGTATTTATGTGGTACAGATTCCGTGAAACGGGACTGAAGGAATTGGAGTGCTTGGTAATAGCGTGGGAGGGTTTTGGAAATAAGCGAAACAAGTGAGTTTTTATTTAAAATGTTTTCAAATGGAATACATATATGTGAATGAATGTAATATTGTGCATATAGTGTTTATATGAGTGTTACATTGCATGGGTGCTAGTTGGTCGGGATTAGGACCGGTGAAAGTTGGCTGTACAGAGGGACAGTGGTGTTGGCTGTATTTAGTACAGCGGTGTAAATTAATTAATTGGCTTGCTACCAATTAATATGGCCAAGAGAAAGAGAAAAAGAAAGAGAAAGAGATGGAAAGATACATGATGCATGAGTCATAATTGGTATTTCTTATGTGCATTATGTGTATTGATTGTTTGTAAAGTTGATTTTTAACTAACGAGGATTTTCTCACTAGACCTCAAGGTCTAACCCTCATTTTTGTTTTAAAATATGTATTCCAGGTCGAGGAGCAAGTAAGGACAAATGATAGGTTTATCATGTATAGCTTTTTGGAAGATAAATGATTATGAAGATTCAAGATGTGTTTTGTATCTGTTATGACATTTTGTACTTTATTATAAAAGAATAGTTTGAAGTTGAAAGACCTATTTGGTTAAGCTAAGGGACCATAAATGAAATATGATGTATTATTTTGTGGTGAAATATATGTTATTTGTATGTTGGGAATTCGGGTTGTTACAGATGGTATCAGAGCCCTAGTTTAAGGGATTTAGGTATTCGTATCTGTACCTAGACTTAAACTGCACGTGAAGTAGGATGTCCCTATTATTTTAGAACCTTGGGATGTTAAGTATAAAAAGGTAGAAGGAACATCATGTAAGGTAATTTCAAGTTACACCTGGCCAGTGTAATTGTGAACTTACAAGTACATGTTTGAACTGGAATACCTTATTATATGGGGAATGTGCTTATGTGTATATTAACCTTGTTAAATCAACAGAGTGGCAAGACGGACTCGACGTATGGATATAGACGAAGACAGGTATATTTCTATAAACTCTACACGTGCTAAAGTGTTATTTGATTTCGGTGCAAACCGAATTAATTGTGTTTTCGTTCTTTTTTTGCTTATTTGCATTAGAAAAGAACTCGATAATTGTGTTGACAATATAGATGGGTGTGGAGTGCCTATTAAGTTATTTTCAATAATCTTGACGGAATTAGAGGTAGTAATAAGCATAGGATGGTGATTGGAACTTGATCTTGTTAAAACTTTTGATTAGGTAATGATAAGTGATCCTCGGTATTTCGGCACAAGAAGATAAAGTTGATATACTGGAACAAGTGAGGTTACGATGAAAGTAAGGAATCGTTGGGAGATTGATTTAAAGTTTTCGATTGTTAGCAAATTCAATTGGAAGTGTAAAGGAAGAGTTGTAGCATGGTTTGAGTCATCTTCTTCAAAGTTTGATTTCTTCTTCTTTTCTTCTCTATATTGATTAGGCAAGTTTATGATTGAGGATTTGATAATCCAATTGTTGGTTGAGTTTTAATCCATAAGAAAGAAGGCAAACGATTTTAGGATTGATTCCCAATGAAATTTGATCAAATCAGTAAGAAGCTTCATCATGTTTGCTTGATAAATCTTCATTTTTCCATGGATTGAGTTTTGAGTTTTGGAGTGATAGATTTGATGAGTTTTATGTCGTTTAAAATGATGGTTATTAGTTCTTAATGTTTATGGTATCAAAAATATTGAATTGGGAGCCTTAGAACTGATTTGGGAAGTTTAAAGATGAGAAACCCTTGATTTTTGGGAGAAGTCTCGTGAAGGGGGGGGGGGGCAGACCAGTGCTCTGTGCACCTGGCTGCGCGTCTGGAGGCGCGCCACTAGGGGTGCAAAGCCCTGTTCCCAAAACCTTGTTCCCGTTTCGCCGTTCGTTCGGGTCTAGGATCGAGGTGTTGATTGGGGGTTTGGTCTTAGGGATTATTGGGAATGTTTTGAGGATGTAATTAGATGGGTTAACACCATTTTTTTGTGGCGCCAATTTAGGTATTCGGTTTGAACTAAAGTGTTTTCAGGAGCGTGTGTCGAAGTGTTAAGGCTAAGGTGAGTTTCCTTACCTTCTTTGTGTAAATGAAAGATTTTACAAAAGGTTTTCATAACTGATTATGGTTACGAGCATGTTGACCAGATTAAATTATTCGAAGGGTTTTATATTACGTGATGTGAAAACGTTTATTAAAGCATACGAGTTGTTTACATGTTCAATTCTAAGTAATTGTTGATTGCATGCTGTTGTGATGTTGTTACTATGTGTGGAGTCGGGTTGCACAGTGGAGAACAATTATGAATGCCGTACCTGGCTTAATAAGGTGATGAAAAGTTGAGACCACTGTGCAATACCCTTATGTGGAGTCGAGCTTTTGAATTTGGAATGTCGGTATGATTGTAGTTTGGACTATTGCTTGGTTACGTAAGAATGGTTTTATTCACGGTAAGACTTGAAAGGGTCGAAGTGAATCCTTGTGGTGGAATGGTAATAAGTAGCATTACGTTACTTGATGTAATATTATCGGCGATGGGACTGGGTACTGGATAGGTTGAAATTTTGATTTTTACACTATGAAAAGTCTTGTGTTTTTCCTCAAGTGAGAACGGTGGGGGTATAAGTTGGTTTTGATGAAGTGGGTTCTGTTAGGAAGTGTGATGGGTGTGCTTAGTTACTGTTGTTTTAATTTTGTTAGTATGTGAAGTGTGATGGCTTGAGTGTAAAGAATAATAGTAGTGTGTGGAACGTGATGATTATGTGTGGAGAGTAATGATGGTGTGTGAAGTCTTGACCTGGTCATGAAGGCGACGGTTTAGTGTGTTGTGAAGATTATACTCATTGTGATTGTTGACGCTATCTAAAAGGATATTGTTTAAATGTGGGGGGGTGATGTGGATAAGATGGTGGCAGTTTATAATTAATGAGCGTGCGAGGTGTGGTATTAGTGAATTTTTGTAAGGTTAAATGGTGGATTAGTAATGATATGTGGTGAGTATAAGTGGAAACCTTTGCTAGGGATTCTGTTTATAAGTTGTCCAGATGTGACAAAAGTATGTGTGGAGAGGCGTGGATGTCTAAGTGGTGCGTAGTATTATTATTCGAGAATAAGAGAAGGGAGTGGCAGTAGATGGTTAGCTAAGGAGTGAAGTATTACCGTTTTGAGAAATGAAAAGTGTGTAGATATTTGGAGCATTGAGTGTGATTTCGAATTAACTCGGTTAAGTTCCTGGAATGAGGTGTGGTGAAATTGTTGGTTAAGTATGCTAATCGTTGAAATTGGGTGTATGCGGTTGGTTTGGAAGTGAAAGAAAGCTAGCTCGTGGGTGAGCACCTCCTAGTGAGCTGTCCTTGGGGAAACATGTTTTATGTTGAGAAGAGAGCGGAAGAAAGTAGTCAAATGTAATGCTAAGGGTGAAGGACCATTGGATAGGACATGGTAGTAGTGCAAGAGTGATGTTGTGGCAAGTGTGGAAATCAATTGTTATATATGGTTCGTGATCGGGGTAATTCATGCAAGAAAGTGTTGTCTGTCTTAGACATATTTTGGGTTAGAGAAGCGACGATAGAGTGGTGTATAGTCTATGGAGGAAAGTTTAACAGCGGGTTAAGGTGATACTCCAAATTGATTCTGTGATTTATGGGAGAGTAGAGTGTCGTTATTTTGGAGTGTTGGATTGTTATTGTAACTTTTAGTGGAACCGTTGGATTAGATTTGGTTTTGCATTGTGAATATAATTTTGATAAATGATTTAGTGTCAATTGTAATTAAGTATTGATGTATGATTATCGTGGTTATGCTATGCTAGCATGAGAAATGGGAATGGTAGAATGAGGTATGCGGGTTTGATAAAATTAAGAAAACTTATCTATAATATAGAATGATTTTGTTGAAGTATAATTTTATTTGGAAGAGTATAGATTGTAATTATTAAACAAGTTTTATATGGAAAGTGTATGTTTATGTTTTTGAGTTAGTATTGTAAAGGTGTAGAACACGACGTTTGTCGCAAAAGACTGATAAAGTTAAAAGTAGTATTAGCGTGGTAAATGTTACGAGTAAGCATAAATGTGGTGTTATTTGGATTAGTTTCATGTGAGTATAAGTTATTTCTTTTTGTGATATAAGTGATCTATCGAGTTATTTAGAACATTCGGGGGATTTGATTATTGGGTGATTCGGCAGAATATTTCGATTATGGTTATTCTAAGATTTGGATCGACTTTGTGGGATAGATTAATTGAGTAAATTGCGGACGATATGTGTAAAGTTCAAATTAAGTGGTTAGCGTTAATGAATTGGTGGTTACCGTTATATTAAAGATGTGGTATTTTCATATGAATTGAAATTATTGATGTTTGAGTGGTATTGATAATAGCATACTTGTTCGTCAAAGAGTTATTAGTGTTGACTCTAAGTGAAAAAGAAAATGAAGGGATGATCTTATTTTTAGATAGTAGAATATATGGTTTTGATTGAGTATAGTGAAAACTATGTTTTCATACCTTTTGACTTAACCGAATTCCGGGACAGAATTCTTTTAAGGGGGAGATGTTGTAATAACCAGGTATGTTATTGATTTATTATTTTAATTTAAGAAAGGTTTGGAGTTAGTTTTATAAATTTTAGTTGATTAATTATGGAGTTAGAAGTTAAGGGGTAAGTTTTAATTTCATAATGGAAGTTTAGGGGTATGTTTTGCCAAATATGATAAGTTTGAGGTTTGTTCGGTACTTTACCAAAACTCATCCACCACCGCCTCATTCACCTCACAAAGGAGGAGGTGTCTCATTTCTTCATTTTTAGCAAGTAAACAAAGTGTGTGTGTGTGTGTATATGTGTTTTCGGTTGAGAGAGAGAAGAGAGAGAAATCGAAGAAAGGTCAAGAAGGAGAAGAAATCAGAGAATCTGCAGCTGGGTTTAGGAATTTATCCAAGAGAATCATAAGGTAATAATCCTATATCATCTCATCTTTATGTATATTAGTTCATACAAGTTTTACTATAAGTTATAGAAGTGGGTTTTGGTATTTTTAGTAAGATATGTGTATTTTGAGGATACGGTTAGGTTATGTTAATAGTCTTAATCATATCTGCATAATTACAGCAACATGCATAGCTTAGAAGTTTAGATTTCTGGGTTAAGTATGAACTAGTTGACTGAGACATTCATTGAAGTCGCAACAGTGGGTTGCGACATGGTTGAATTTTATGATCTTCATGAATGTCGCAACCTTGAGTTGCGACTTGCTCGTGAAGTCGCAACAGTGGGTTGCGACTTGGTGTTATGTCGCAACAGTTGGTTGTGACTTGAGGGGGTTGTCGCAACAATTGGTTGCGACATGAGGGAGAAGTCGCAGTAGTTAGTTGCGACTTGGTACTGTGTCGCAGTAGTTGGTTGCGACTTGGTGTAGTGTATTGCGACATAGAGTATTTCCATGGTTGATTGCGACTTGAGTCGAGGATTTCAGGATTTTAGAGATTTCAGTCTTTAAAAGAAATATTTGTATTCATGTGGTACAGATTCCGTGAAACGGGACTGAAGGAATTGGAGTGCTTGGTAATAGCGTGGGAGGATTTTGGAAATAAGCGAAACAAGTGAGTTTTTATTTAAAATGTTTTCAAATGGAATACATATATGTGAATGAATGTAATATTGTGCATATAGTGTTTATATGAGTGTTACATTGCATGGGTGCTAGTTAGCTGGGCTTAGGACTGGTGAAAGTTGGTTGTACAGAGGGACAGTGGTGTTGGCTGTATTTAGTACAGCGGTGTAAATTAATTAATTGGCTTGCTACCAATTAATATGGCCAAGAGAAAGAGAAAGAGAAAGAGATGGAAAGATACATGATACATGATGCATGAGTCATAATTGGTATTTCTTATGTGCATTATGTGTATTGATTGTTTGTAAAGATGATTTTTAACTAACGAGGATTTTCTCACTAGACCTCAAGGTCTAACCCTCAATTTTGTTTTAAAATATGTCTTCCAGGTCGAGGAGCAAGTAAGGACAAATGATAGGTTTATCATGTATAGCTTTTTGGAAGATAAATGATTATGAAGATTCAAGATGTGTTTTGTATTTGTTATGACATTTTGTACTTTATTATAAAAGAATAGTTTGAAGTTGAAAGACCTATTTGGTTAAGCTAAGGGACCATAAATGAAATATAATGTATTATTTTGTGGTGAAATATATGTTATTTGTATGTTGGGAATTCGGGTTGTTACACCTCCGTCGGTAAGAACTGCATAACGGGTCTTCTTGAAATGGACTTCTAGGTCTTTATCACAAAATTGACCTATACTAAACAGATTGTGTCCTAAGCCCTCGATGTAAATGACTTTCGTAATCCTCACATTATCTCTGACGATATCTCCGTAACCCAAAATTGGAGAATATTGACCGTTTCCAAACTTCACTCTGCCAAGGTCCTTTTCCACAAAATTAACAAGCAGCTCCTTTCTTCCAGTCATGTGTTTTGAGCAGCCTGAATCTAAATACCAGACATGACTGGGCTGCAAAATGGAAATTAAACGGTTTTAGGTACCCATTGCCAATTGGGTCCTTTCTGATTAGTAGGTTTGGACTTGACATGTTGTTTCCTATAACTGGTTTTAAAATAACAACTTGAGTAAAACCAACGGTTATAGTCAGATTTGCAGATAAAATCATCCACACCACAAGAAGCACAACAAATTTGATCACGTGCCAAATTAATCAGTTGTTGCATTGAATAAACCTTGTAAGTATTTAATGCGGGAGTCAAAGCCATTAACAGTGAGCAGCCATAACGGACGAAGAGCATTATGGATCATCACTCCGGCGACCGTTTCCAGCCGTTGATCAAAGCATTAATGAAGATAATTAATGACGCAAAGACTATAAATACCAAGCTAAGTATTCACATCAAGGACCACAGGCCAGCATCCGATACACATTAGCAATCATCAGCGAACAACATCCAAATTCATAGCAAAGAGCATTCAAACTATGGAAATCAAGTATTGAAGGCCAGAATCCTACAACGAACTCAAGAACATTGGAAAGAAGGCTCAAGTTATCGTTCTCGACGCACGACAACAGCTTTCGACCAACAGCTGTTTACACTTGTATTCACACACGACAAACACTTGTTTTACATTCCAAACACTTGTACTTTACATTTCGAAGCATTTCCTTCATCTGTATTGTAATCATCGTACGACCGACACCAGTACCGAAGGACATCGCCCCTGATTGGCGACCATAGTGCAGCGATGACATCCCTTGTCGTCCGCAGGTTTTTTCCTCGTTTGAGGCTTTTCCTGCGTCATCAAATCCCTTGTCTCCTTTATTTTTACCTTCGTCGCACGTTTCGTCGAAAGATCCTTTCTTTAGTTGTTTAAGTCCACATCGACCTTAAGTTGTCCCTTTGGTCCGATTTTTGGCATTAACAGTTTGGCACCATCCGTGGGACTACATCTAGAGAAAATCCTCGACGAACGTGCATTCTACTAATAGTTTCTTGGAGTTTTTTTTCTATTGCAGGAAAATGGCAGCCCCTAGAAATCCACAGCAAGCTGTTGCTCAGATGTATCAGGAGCTCGAGGTTGCCAGGAATCAACTCAATGCAATGGCAGAGCAGAATCGCAGAGCAGCTGAAGAGATCGCGTGGCTAAGGAATCCTTTTGGATCCCAGAATGGTCCTAGACCATTCGTCCAGAATCTAGGTTCGGTACCAGGTCCGTCCGCGCAGAACCAGCATCTAGGTCCATTCATACAAAGTCAGCAGCCGGGTCCGTTCATTCCGAATCCCCAGTCCGGAAAAATTCACCCACAACACATTCGACCATCACCCTTGAACAATGGATCACAACCATTGCAAGGTGATGCCCAACCGTTTCAAAATGGATCACAGCCATTTTCCCAGCCTTTCCAGCAAGGATCGCAACCTTTCCAGCAGAGATCGCAGCCATTTCAGACTCAGCATGGACCACAATCGTTCCATAATGGACCGTAGCAATTCTACTATGCGTCGCGACCTTATTTTGCTCCGTTCAACGGGGACACCAATGGTTCGTCGCATGGTAATGGCACTAGTCCAGGGACCAATCCCTCGACAGGGGCAAATCTTAATCTTAACGATCCCGTCACCCAGCGTTTGAAGATGTTGGAAGACCAAAATGTGCGCGTCCTATCCTTGCTCGCCAAGTTTCCTGGGGCAGCCGTGCCTGTAGACGTTGAGCCTCGCTCGGGGTATCAGGCGTCGCCCTTCATCGACGAGATTGCCACCGTCGAGGTCCCAAAGAAGTACAACATTCCTGCCTTCACTCCCAAGTATTCGGGCGTGACCGATCCAACCGAGCATGTCGCGCAGTACAAGCAGCTCATGTGGACGATCTCGATTCCTCGCATGTACCAGGAAATATGCATGTGCAAGAGTTTTGGAGCGACTCTCGCTGGTCCAGCTCTCCAGTGGCTGATCAATCTCAAACCCAAATCTATCGGGTCGTTCGCCAAATTGGTCAACCAATTCTCCCGGCAGTTCGCCAGCAGTCGTAAGATGGAAAAGCAGACTAGCGACCTATATTACGTCATACAGAAAACCAACGAGTCTATTCGAAGTTATTTCAATAGATTCAATGCCAAAATGATCAGTATCTGTAATTGCGACATCAAGACCGCGATAGAAGCTTACAAGCGTGGTCTGGACGATAGCTCAGGTTTATACATCGACCTGACCAAGTATCCCCCAGAGACTTTCGAAGACGTCCGAGCTCGGACCTTAGCATACATGAGGGTCGAAGACGATGCAGCCTTTCGTCGCAAGCACACTGACGACAAGAAGTCACTTAGTGTCAGGAAATCATAATTCAAGCCAAAATCCATATCCAAAATAGAGCCAGCGCGACAGATCTCAAACGTTCGTTTCAAGACGAAGGCGGAGGCTAAAACCGCGACTAAATTCCCCATGTACCCCAAGATCTCTTCTTATGGGTTCAAAGGGTCAGCTAAAGACTTAGTCGAAGCTCTGAAGATCACCCAAGCAACCATCCGGTGGCCGAAGAAGTCTGACGTGGACGACGCTAAGAAGGATAAATCAAAGTGGTGCGACTTCCACGTCGACCATGGTCATGCGACAGACGATTGTATCGCACTCAAGAAGGAATTGGCATATCATGTTCCACAAGGTAATCTCAAAGATATTATTGATAATGTCGCTATTAACAACCGTCGACCGTCGACTCCCGAGCATGCAAAGGTTATCAACTAAAATCCCCTGCGCCATTGGAAACCCTGAAGATCGAGAATGAGTCGAAACGTCGCTATGGTGCCTTGTCGTACGACAACATAGTCAACCACAAACAGTATCTCACAGGATCGTCGTATCATCTGTCGTTTAAAACCTATCTTTTCCTGCCAAAAAGAATAAGGTAATAAACGACAGGGGGCAAATAGAGAGGGTCTGAAATGGTACGTTCTCTAACTCTTTTCCATACAAATTTTTCTCACAAAACAACTACTGATTTAAGCATCGGAGGGTCGTTGGTTAGCCAACGACCAACCCTCGACATCATTTTATCGCAGGATCGCACGAAGTCTGCTATATGACTTTAAATTCGCAAGGTCGCACGATATACACGGTCAGGCCTTTGACTTGATCATTTCTCCACACGGGCATACGATACAAATTCATCGTACGATCTCAGCGTACAACCGCGAAGCCTAAAACAACTTATCTATTAAGTTTCTTAGCTTTCATACCCTAAATGGATGCTTTAATCGCGTGTTTATATTTATTCTACGTTCTTACCATCATATTACAAGTAAAGGCCTTAGTCGCATGATTTCCTATACATCGTACGTTCCATTAATGCGATATTTGTTTACCAAGTATATAAAACATAAATTCAAACAAAAAGTGCAATTATCAAAAAAGTTGTCAGGAACACGCTCGACCACCAACGGTCGAGCAGCGAAGCAAATAAAATATAGTTCTTAAATCAAAGGAGGAACATTCGTCGCATTCATGCCCAAAGTCCCGTCCTGAAGGTTTTCATCTGCCACCTCCTCCTCAATATCCTTTTCATCATCTGAGTCAAGATCCCTCGTGGAACCAATGCCATTCAGGTAGATGTCCAGCTCCTCCCTCGCCGAAGCAAGAGGTTCTTTTCCCAGCAGATGACGACGCATGTTTGCAGCACGCGCAGTAAGTCGAGCATAAGAAGAGAAAGACTCATTTTCGTCCTTCAACTTGTCAGACTCCTTCTTCAAATTTATCACCTTAGCCCTGATTCCCTCAATTTCTTTCCTCTTCGCGGCTACGGATGTCTTCATCCCCTCCAGCTCCTCTCTCTGGTCGCGCATTAAAGTTAAGGACTCTTTCAAGTGCGAGTTTATCTCGTCTCTTGTATGACTAAGGGCATCCAATTCATCTAGAGCATGGTCGAGGCGTACTGACATCACTTCTTCATGCTCCAAAGCAGCTTTCTCTTTAGCTAACGCTGCATCTTCATCTTTGGTTACAGAAGCCGTTGAAGCCTCTATATTCGTCGTTTCGGCCTGCAATGCCAGAGAAGCTTGGAACGCCTGAAGAATCATGACATGAATGACATTAGTAAACAACAACAACGGCAAACGACAAGTCTTGAAAGAAATACTTACCAAGAATACGAGTCCAGCTACATGGAACTCTTTCTTCTCGAAAGAAAACCTGTCAAAACGCTCCCTGAAAGACGGAAGCAAATATTTGGCCAAATGGGGAAACAACTTCGTCTCGTCCAAGACATTATCGTCCAGAAAATCCGACGGCAACGTAAAATTGACCGTCGTTTCCCCCACAGATCCCTTCTGCGCGCCTTTGCCCCTGTCGGCCGATGAAGGGCCGAATAGGACGACGGGAGACATCGTCGCCAGTTGCGCAGTATCCACAGATTTTGCGCCGGTCGTGTCGGACGTGACCGACGCCTTCGCCTTCCTGGACAAGGCAACCCTCGATGGGTTACCCGTCTTTAAAGACGGTTCCCTCAGAACGGACATCTTTGTCCTCTTTAGGAGGCCCGACCAGACTATCGGGACCTCTTTCCTCTTCAGGACCCCCGACCCAGTTGTCGGAACGTCCTTCTCCCTCGCCTCACGAGCTACTTTGACCTGGGCCATCTTCTTGACAACAGAAGATGTCTCCTGCTCTCGGAATTCACCTATACATAAAGAGAAAGAAATTAAACGATTCAGAACAGAGGAAGATTAGGTCAAGCGAAAAGAAGACAAAAAGGATACATACCCGTTATCTTTACCTCTAGCTCTTCACTCCCCTCTTCCTCCTCAGTCTTCTCAGAGTCCTCCTCTTCTTCTTTCTCCTCTCGACCCATCCTCACTCTATCGCTCAAGAAAATGGTGTCGTCGTCCTCGTCTATCAAATGACGCGTGACGTACGACCGATCTTCAGTGCTAAATTCCAAGAACTTTTCGATCTTATCCCGAGAAGCATCATCCGGCTCTACCTTATCGAAATCAATATCTACGCATAAAAAAAGATCAGTCGAAAAAACAATCAAACCGCAGAATAACATGAAAACGTACAATCAAAAGCTCACCCGTCATATTCCAACCTTCCCTAATCCAGTCACTATCAGTGTCCAGCATCGAAACCCGTACAAATACATACCTCTTCTTCCATCCACGGTCATTGACCGCGGTATTTAAAATCAGGGTACGATTACCCTTGAACTTTGAAAACAAACTCTATCGCCGGTACTGGTCGCTCTTAACTTTATACGCAGTCAGAAGGTCCCTCACATTCATCGACGGATTCCAGTTGGAAGTAAGATGCTCGATGAGCAGGACAACTCTCTAGAACTGGGGCATCAGTTGCCCCGACGAAAGATCAAATTCGCACAAGAACTCTTTGACTAAAGGAGAATATGGCCAATGAAAGCCTATTTTGAACGGGTATTCGTATATAACGACGTACCCTTCGGGGAACATTTCCGGTCGAACCTTTCCAGGCCTGCTTACGGTGATCCCCATGGGAATCCTCGCCAGACTTCTAAAATCGCCGAGATCTTCCTCGGTTATAATAGTGCTTCTAGGCTCTGTCGACATTTCCAGCCCCGGTAAATTGATTTGCACTTCTGAAAGGCCCCAGATATCCCAGTTTCTTCTAGGCTTTCTAGCAATCGACTTGCGACGCATAAGCAAACCGAAGGGTCGTATCTTATCTCAGAAAAACTTAAATTAGTTTTTCGAACGAAAATCAACAAGAAAACCCCTAAAGAAATCTTCGCTTACAACTCTCTAGAAACGTAGACGAGAAGAAAATCCATCGTAATCTTTATCTATGCATTCGATCATGTCAGGTCGAGCCCTTTGATGATCACCGCGTGCTCTCGTCCTTTCGCATGCCCATCCGGATCTTCGACACCTGTCCTCGACAGCTGGTAAGCACCATCGTGCGTCAGTATGACATCACGACTTTTCAACTTCTCGTCCAGTTAAAAGAGAACCGGTCCAGTTCCACGACAACCAGGTAAGTCCCTCAACCCAGGTTACAAAGCAAAATTTAAAACTTAAATTTGACATTCAATTTTCAAATTTTGGGGGCAAACTGTTTGGGCAAAAAACTCACGTCGTACGACTACGGCAAGGACAGGCACGACGTACGATTAAGGACTATATCTTGTATTAAGGTAAGGTCTCGACGATAACCCAGAAGACATCCGTCGCCTCCCGTAAAAGGTAAGTCGTACGTCCCTCATGACGCTCGACCATAGCGTCGCCCATTCCGCACGACCACCGCATAAGATCATTATATCCTCGATCTATACTAACGTTAACCGTTACGTGTTGTTAAGTATTTAATGCAGGAGTCAAAGCCATTAAAAGTGAGCAGCCATAACGGACGAAGAGCATTATGGATCATCACTCCGGCGACCGTTTCCAGCCGTTGTAGCCGTTGATCAAAGCATTAATGAAGCAAAGACTATAAATACCAAGCTAAGTGTTCACATCAAGGACCACAGGCCAGCATCCGATACACATTAGCAATCATCAGCGAACAACATCCAAATTCATAGCAAAGAGCATTCAAACTCTGGAAATCAAGTATTGAAGGCCAGAATCCTACAACGAACTCAAGAACATTGGAAAGAAGGCTCAAGTTATCGTTCTCAACGCACGACAACAACTTCCGACCAACAATTGTTTACACTTGTATTCACACACGACAAACACTTGTTTTACATTCCAAACACTTGTACTTTACATTTCGAATCATTTCCTTCATCTGTATTGTAATCATCGTACGACCGACACCAGTACCGAAGGACATCGCCCCTGATTGGCGACCATAGTGCAGCGACGACATCCCTTGTCGTCCGCAGGTTTTTTCCTCGTTTGAGGCTTTTCCTGTGTCATCAAATCCCTTGTCTCCTTTATTTTTACCTTCGTCGCATGTTTCGTCGAAAGATCCTTTCTTTAGTTGTTTAAGTCCACATCGACCTTAAGTTGTCCCTTTGGTGCGATTTTTGGCATTAACACCTTACAAAATTGGTTTTCCAGTATTATCTTTTTGTGTATTTTCCGTATCCTCCGGTTCTTTAACAATATAGCTCTCAGAGTAGTCATTTGGTAAGGTTCTTTCGTTATTTAATGCTTTTGCATTATCTGGACCATACCAAAAAGGAAGTTGCATTTTAACAGTGGTTTTTCTTTTTATATCTTCGTCAGCCTCATAGTCTTCACCATCCATTTTAGACCATTTAATCTGATAATTAGAATATATTGCAAGTTCAATCCATTCAAATTTATAAAGAGTGGGAGATTTTATTAAGGCATTGCTCAGGTACTGTGGATTGCCATACCCGATATCCCACTTTGAATTGAAATATCTGAACTTACTTGGCTTATGCATGTGAATTGTTTGTTCAGCTTGACCTGCTTTGTACAGTTTATTTTCCAGATCTTTGACATTTTCACACAACTCATCATTCCTATCTTTATAAGCATGTAAAAGACTTTCAAACTCATTACTCTTGGTTTCCGAACTCATTAATTTATCTGATCGTTCAGTTATTTTATCTTGAAAATACGCATGGCCAATATCGAACTCAGTCTTTTTCTTTTCTAATTCTTCAATTTGACTGTCTTGTTCTATTAGTCTTTTCCTTAGAGTGGAAATTATTTCATCTGTTGTGTTCTGGTCAGTTGTTAGTTATTATAACCTCTTTTCTAAATATGCTTGTTGAATAAAAAATGATTATAGAGATCGGGATGTACCTCATTTGAAGTAGACTTTGACCCTTCATCATCGGCATTTCTGGTCATGAGACACATCTTGTTTTGAGCTGGTTTCTCATCATCTGCTTTATCATCAGTCTGATCAAGCCAGTATTCTTCTTCAACCAACAGCGCAATCCCCGATTCTTTCTGCTCAGCAAGCATCAACTTGTTCTTGTAGTAACTGGAATCCCTCACTTTCGGCTTCCAACATTCTTTTGAGAAGTGACCAGTCTTCCCATAATTATACCACTTCGGTGCTTCATCCTTCTTCTCAAAAACTTTCTTCTCATCTGGCCTATTATACTCATCTGGTCTTTTATACTCAGCTATCTTGTCCTCAAACTTCTTGCCTGATTCAACTTGTGTTTTGTGCTCGAACTGGGGATTTTCTCAAACTGTCTCTGAAAAGATCTGGTAAGGAGCATCATTGCTTGCTTCATACTTTCAATATCATCTATCACATCCGCTTCATTCTGTTCCTCTTCAGACTGATTACCCACATTCTTTGAGTAATTCATGTTAGACAATAAAGCAAGTGGATCTAACTCTTCTTCCTTAACATCTCTTTTCTCTTCCTTCTTTTTCTTAGCTCTCTTTGCATCAGCATCATCTTCATCC
Organism: Saussurea involucrata; assembly: GCA_033807775.1. NCBI lineage: Eukaryota > Viridiplantae > Streptophyta > Magnoliopsida > Asterales > Asteraceae > Saussurea > Saussurea involucrata. Next base: position 75,447,066 of record CM066322.1, on the reverse strand, counting down.
TGCTTCAAGGTTTCGTACATCTCTTGTAGAGGCAAATCAGCTAACTTAGCATTCTGTTTCATTCGGTGAGCATACTTATTCCATTCCGGTTGAAGAACACTCAGGAATTTCACATTATGCTCAATTATAGATTTGTTTATACTATACCTATTCAGCTCATTCAGGATGGTAGTGAAACGGTCATAAGCAGAATCAAGAGCCTCTCCTTCCTTCTGTTTAAAATTTTCATACAAGTTGATAGCATTAGAGATTCTCATCTGATTCTCTATTTCAGATCCTTGATACAGCTTTGTCAGTTCATCAAACATGGCCTTCCCCGAATAATTTTTGCTATCCACCTTTCGATAAATATCGTTGGTTAAGGCTTGAATAACTAGGGACTTTGCCATTTTGTCTCCATATGCTTTGCACTTTTGTTCAGGATTATAATGTAATGGTAGAACCTCAACTAAGTCTGGAATAGGGTCACCATCAGTAATAAGTCCTCTTCTCGTTTGTTTCTCCATGGGTCCATTCTTAAGAGAATTCGAAATATATTCCCCGTTCTCTTGTCGCTCAACATAATCTATAAATTTGTCTTTCCAAATCTTAAACTCCTTGGGAAAAAGAACTGGTGGTTTGTCCTTCGACCCAATTGTTAAGATGTCTCTCGCTGTCATAATGATTACTTGTTGATGATCGTTAAGTATTTAGATTCGGATTAGTAACAATTAATATCACACAGACTTGTCTCAACCCACTGACTGTCGCAATGTACTCCTTGTCGCAACCAAGAACTTGTCGCAACACAACAACTTGTCGCAATTAACAAGTTGCGAAAGTAGCCAAACACACTTGTCGCAGCTAACAGGTTGCGAAACTATCCAACAAAAAAATGCTTATCGCAACTGAGGATTGCGATAAGTACTGTTCAAAATCACGTAGGTTGCGATACTTAAGACTAGTCGCAACAGGGAGTTGCGATAGTATACTGTTCAAGATGAAAAATAGCGATTACAACGGCTTGTCGTAACTGAGGGTTGCGATAGCATACTGTTCCTTTCAAGTGGATTGCGATAGTTATGAATCTGAATGTTGCGAAAGTTATGAATAACCAAGTTGCGATAGTTTTGAATAGGGCTGTAAACGAACCGAACGAACACGAACGGAGGCTTGTTCATGTTCGTTCGTTTAACTTAAACGAACAAACGAACGAACACGAACGGTAAACGAACGAGATTTTTTGTGTTCATGTTCGTTCGTTAAGAATTTTTGTTTGTTCGAGTTCGTTTATGTTCGTTCATTAAGAGTTAAACGAACGTAAACGAACGAACTTAAATGAACATAAACGAACGTAAACGAACGAACTTAAATGAACATAAACGAACGAACCCAAATGAACAAAAAACAACCACCATACTCATCATTTCGTTCGTAAAAAATACCTTAACAAAATGAAAAACCAGGTTAACTTAGAAGGTATGAAAAATAAATTCTAAAAGATCAATTAACTTGATGATTTTACATATTAATTTCATATTATATAAACATGTTTATATATAAACAAGCATAAACGAACATAAACGAACGTAAACGAACATAAACGAACATAAACGAACGTAAACGAACGAACATTAACGAACATAAATGAACGAACGTTCACGAACATAAATGAACGAACGAGACCATTGTTCATGTTCGTTCATTTAACTAAACGAACAAAAAAACGTGTTCATGTTCGTTCATTTATTAAATAAACGAACATAAACGAACTTCCCGCCGAACAGTTCACGAACGGTTCGCTGAACGTTCGGTTCGTTTACAGCCCTAGTTTTGAATGTGTAGAAGATCGTGAGTCGATTCTTCAAAAATGATTCAATTGATCTGAAAATTGGTAAGTAAGCTCTCAATAGTATTCTGGACAACTTTAATTCTTCAAGTTTTGTCCAAAAACCACTAGAACAGTGATTTCTAAACCAAAACAATGAGTTTTTCTCTATAAGTCCGAAAAATGAATTTTGCACAAATTGAGACAGATCCTGGTGTAATTGCGGAATCAAAACACGCAGGAATGATAATCAAACACTCCTAGATCAATTCTAATCCATTTGAAGCACTCAAATGGATAGAATCAATAAGAAATAGATGAAAATATGAAGAACACTCAAAATGCAAAAACTCTCAAATTACTAATCTGATCTATATGAAATACTATGCTCTGATACCAATTGTGATCCCAGAACAAGTAATCAATCCATTTGTATAGCAATAAGATGGCCACCAATATATTGAATGAAGAACAATCACAAAGTACCATGTAACACCCTAAAAATCAGGGCAAATTTAAACCTGAATTAAAAAGGGTTTACATCACTATTATCCATAACCAACATTCTTAATAAGGGAAAATAGTAACTAAAGTCAATTTACATCAAACTTGACGTCTCTATAAACCCTCCACTCATCCCCTTACTTCCCTGCTCATACCTGGTAAGAAAATATAATTTGAAACGATTAGTCTAACGTCTAGTGAGAACATTCAGTTTCAAAATAATACTTTTAAAATCAATGTAAACAATGTTTATCAAACTTGACTTACACTCATTCTTACCATACTCATAATCATATCATAATAACTGAATCATACTCAATCCCATGAATATAACTATCAGTCATAAAGTCACATCACCATACTCAATAGTCTACTACGAATCATCATGGATTCTAGTTTATCAATCAATCCTACAGACTTACATTCAAACGTCATACCTTCTTCTTGAAATGGATACATAAACAGCACTTATATATTGCCTATTTTTACTCCATCGAAAACCCAGGAAACAACACTTATACTTCATCTAGTTCATACTTCCACGTCTCAAATATAAATAGCAACTCTTCTTTGCCTGTTAACTCATTCAACCTGAATAGCAATTATACTATGCATATTCAACCTATTTCACATGAATAACAATTCTACTTTGTCTATTCAATCATTCACATGAATAACAATTCTACTTTGTCTATTCAATCATTCACATGAATAACAATTCTACTTTGTCTATTCAATCATACACATGAATAACAATTCTACTTTGTCTATTCAATCATTCACATGAATAACAATTCTACTTTGTCTATTCAATCATTCACATGAATAACAATTCTACTTTGTCTATTCAATCATTCACATGAATAACAATTCTACTTTGTCTATTCAATCATTCACATGAATAACAATTCTACTTTGTCTATTCATTTCCTTCCAAAATAAACAGGAATAGCAATTATACTTTGTCTATCCTACATTATCAAAATAAAACTAATATTTATGAATCCGTTCCTCTTGCCCATATTCGTACGGGATAATGCTTATATGTATTTCTCATAATATTCAGTGTGAGCCAATCGCATATTTATCACACAAATTCCTCATATCATTCAGTAAAATCAAACCTCCTTTATAGTTTCTTATATCATTTAATATAAACTGATCATATTTTAATACTTCAATTCCTCATTCTATAAGTCTAACCATCAATATTAACACTTACAAATCTTGATATAATTTTACTTCATAAAATTATTCTTCCAAAAATCATCCAATCAGTTCATTTATAAAATACACCTTACCATAATTTAAATACATTTTATAAAAAGGTAAGGTAAGAATGAACTCACCTGATAGCAGTAGAGCTACTTTTCCTTTCTCAAAGTCATAGAAATTTCCGTCACTGACTTCACAGAGACCTGAAATATCCATATATGTTTTGTACTAGTATTAATTTACTGATTAGGACTTTAAAAGACTAAAATCCTAAAATTCTCGTCTCTTATCGCAACCAACTGACTTATAGCAACCAACAGATGC